>JAJPUD010005967.1:0-47353 GCA_023553655.1 Myrmecobius fasciatus | reverse complement strand
AAGAAAGAAAGAAAGAAAGAAAGAAAGAAAGAAAGAAAGAAAGAAAGAAAGAAAGAAAGAAAGAAAGAAAGAAAGAAAGAAAGAAAGAAAGAAAGAAAGAAAGAAAGAAAGAAAGAAAGAAAGAAAGAAAGAAAGAAAGGAAAGACAGTGATTCTCATAGGAAGGGCACCTATCTAATTTGAAGAACAATTTGATATTTATATAAGCAAAGCTACAGAAGAAACAGAAAAGGGATGGGAAAGGAAGAAATGATGAAGGTAATATGAATGGGTATGAGAATGGAAGGAGTAATGGTCAGAAAAGGAAACTTCATCCTGGGTATTCCAAAACTCAGAATTATAGGGATTTTGAGTGGAGTCAAAGAGCATTAGATTATTGCACTCTTCATAATAGCAAAGATAATGTCTATTTGACTATCAATTTCTGAGAAAGTAATGAAGCTAGAAAGAAGAAAAGGACCATAGTTCAATCCCTGATCCTACCTGATTGTCAAGACAAAAGTCAGGGGAATGCTAAGGCTAAAATGATTAAAAAGGAGTAAGAGAAGTTTGGATTTTCACCTTCATCCAGTTCAGCTCTGTCCCAGCACTCACTTTGCTATTGGAAAGATTGGACTCTTCCGATTCTGAATTTTGGAATCAGAGGACATGGGTTGGAATTCTAGCTCTGCCACTCTCTGTCCAAGATCTAGATTGATCTTGGACAAATCTCCTAACCTCTCTCTAAATTCCAGTTCCCTCATTTGCAAAATGAAAGAACTGCATTACTTGACTTCTAAGGTCCCTTTCAATTCTAAATCTCTGATTCTTTCAGCATTTTATGACAATAAAGGGCTGACACCTGGTATAAACACAAGTTGTATTTTTTAGAGGATATATTATACTTCTCATTCTTTTCTTGGACAATATGATTACAGCATATCAAAGATGAAAGGGACCCTAGTGATTATCTAGTCTCATTAGCTTGATTTCATGAGTATGAAAACTAAAGCACCTTTCAAAAAAATGGAAGAACCAGGACTAGGACATGCCTTTTGAGTTTCAGCCCAGTATACTTTCCATCACACCATGCTAGTTCCAGATATGTAAAGATTGGATCTATGAGATAAAAGGAATGAGGGCCATCCTTTTTGCCTGGACAGTACAGTTACTATCAAATACAGAAGCAAAATCTGAAGATTGAAATGCTTCAAAAGGCAGGGGGGAGAGTTGGCACATCTGAATTTTGCCGCCTGACTTACACCACCACCGATTACAACTGAGGGAGAGTTAATAAAAGAGCAAAGCCAACTGTCAGAGCAGATTAGTGCTTGAAAAGAACAAGACAAAAGAGTAATGCCATCATTATTATTTATGGTCATTAACTAGGGGTGAGTTCATTCCTGCTACATCTTACCTGAGCAGATAATACAATTACAAAATAATATATTTATATCCTAATAATAATACTTTTTGTCATTTCGGGTTTTTAAGATAATTTGAGATTTTATTTTAAAAAAAAGCTTAGGAAGTGTAGGTGCTTAATTAATAGTCTTAAAGATTGCCTTTTAATTTTAACCTATAGCTATATTAATATTTCAATTTTTTGTATTAGTCTTCATAGTTTATTCTGAATTCTATATAAAGTAAAGGCCCTAAAGTCCATTAATCATTCTATTTCTGATAGAATGTTAATTTTGTTATTCTTGTAGTTATTAGTTATTAGAGGGTGGGAAAGAATATAGGTTTTTCTTATGCACTGCTAGGAGAGATTCCCTATGGACCCTACAGATAGCACCAGGATTGTAGAAAACAGCTGAATAGCAGCCGACTTTACCAGCTCTGTAGTCAAGGGATTTAAGGAGCCAGATAAATGGGAAAAGCTGGTATTTTGGGGGCAGCTAGATGGCGCGGTGGATAGAGCACCAGCCCTGAAGTCAGGAAGACCTGAGTTTAAATCTGGTCTCAGACACTTAACACTTCCTAGCTGTGTGACCCTGGGCAAGTCACTTAACCCCAATTGCTTCAGCAAAAAAAAAAAAAAAGAAGAAGAAGAAAGAAAATGGGAACTTTTTATCCCACTACTTGGGCATCTCAAGGAATTAAAGAAGATAAAGGTCCTTGAAGTGCCAGAATATTCATAATAGCATTTTTTGTGTTAACAAAAACATATAAACAAGGTGGATATCCATGCTATTTTGACATGAACAGTATGTGTCAAAATTGGAGAAGTAAATGATGAAAAAAACTATGGCCAGACCTAACCTGGAGTTACTTCACTAAGCTTCTCCTTCTATTTGTTCCCAAAGAAGGCTATCTGGGGACATTAGGCAAATGTGATTTTTTTTTAATCATTATTTATCCAAAGATTCCCAAATAGATTTGTACAAAATTCTGCTTTTTTTAAATTCAGTAACTCTCAGGATTTCCTATCCTTCCTTAAATTATCTAGCAATATGTTTGTCCCCCCCCCAAAAAAAAAACAATTTTTGGATCACAAAATAGTTTATTATTGCCAATGCATTAATTTCTCACTTTTCATTCTAGTGTTTCAAAAAACTGATTTTGGAGGTTCCAAAGACTTTCATAATAAGAAATTATTTAAAATGAAAATTTTAATAGTCATAGATTCCTCCAAATTACTGATGATAAGAAAAATGCAAATTAAAACAATTCTGATTTTTCCTCATAATCAGCAAGTGGCAAAAATGAACAAAGACATAAATAGTAAATAGTCAATAATTGTGAGAGTACTCAGTGAAGCTATGAATTGATCTAAACATTATGGCAAACAATTTTGAATTGTATGTGGAAGTATTCTAAACTGTTTATACATTTTTATCCCACTACTTGGGTATCTCAATTAATTAAAAGAGATAAAGGTCCCTTAAGCACCAGAATATTCATAATAGCACTTTTGTGTGAGTGTTAACAAAAACATATAAACAAAGTAGGTATCCATCCCTTAGGCAAGGGCTAAAGGAAACACAGTAATGGAATGGAATACAGTTGGACTGTGAGAGATGATTAAAATGAGGAATTCAAGCAAACTTGAGAAGATGTGTATGAACTGATGCAGAGTGAAGTACACAAAACAAGGGAAATAATATTCAAAAAGAACAGAACAATGTAAAGGAAAGAATAAAACAAGACCTAATGCTGTATAATGGTAATGACTAAGCTTAGCACAGAAAGGTGAGAATGAAAAGCTCATCCTTCTTTTCACTAGCAATCTAGGGGACTGTGTGTAAGGGGAGTTGGGTATGGTGTCAGATGAAGTTGATATGTCATTTGATTTTGCTTGTTCTTCCTCCTTTATAACAAAGAAAACTTATTGGAGAGCAGAGCATACAGGGATACTCAGAAATGATTGTGCCGTAAAAACAAAAAGCAAAATTAAATTATCTCCACCATCTCTTCCCCAACAGAATTGAGGTCTCCATCCCTGGCTCCCCAGTCTCTGATAGATGACACTTTGCATTGTCTATCTGAAAAAAGGCAATCACATCATTTCCTGCCCGTGAGGCATTTATTTCCTAAGTCTTTTTTGCTCTGATTTCCAGAAATCCTTTAAATGTCCTGTTTCACTATTAAAATGTAAAATCTTTAAGAACAAAACAGTCTTATTTGCTTTTATACATATCCCCCAATGCTAAGTACAATATCTGGCACACAGTAGAAATGTAATAATTGATTATGATAATATGTTTATTAAATTTTCATCTGCTTCCAAAGTTCATTATGAATCACTTTAGTAAATTTGAAATAGTATTGAAAAGAGAGATAGAAATAAAGTCTACAATGTTGACACAATGAATGAATGAACAAATGAATGGATGAATAAATGAATGAAGCAGAATTTATTAAGTACTTTATGTGCCACAGGCAAAATGCCAAAGTGCTCAGAATAGGAATATAAAAATGAGACAGTCATTTCTTTGGCAGGTGGGGAGGTTTACACTCTAAAAGATAATACCAAAACATATAGTTGAACAGTCATCAGGGAAGAGTGTTTTGATCTAGACACTATCTCTAGAATCAAAAAGACCTGGGCTTGAGTCTTACCTCAGAATCATATTAGCTCTGAGATTACAGATGAGTCACTTAGTATCTCAGTGCCTCCAGGCAACATTAATGCTATAAATTGCAGGTCTACCACAGAGGGAGTTTGCACCACCAGAGGTTCCCTATGCAGACGAAGTAACAAATCCAGACCACAGATTTTTTTTTTTATAAAAAAAAAAATTATATTTTCACCTTTTTTTTCCTTTCTCATGTTTTCCCCCTTTCCAGTCTGTTTTCCCTCATACAGCATGTCAAACACACAAATATGTTTTAAAGGATTGCAATATTTAACCTATTAGTGTCTTGGGGTGGGGAGAGATAAGGAAGGGGGGGGAATTAGAACATATAGTTTTACAAAAAAATGAATGTTGAAAACTATCTTTACATGTATTTGGGAAAATAAAATCTATTTGGGAAAAAAAAGATACTTTAAACAGGAATGGTAAATCTAAAAGCAAAGGAGTAGAATCCATAAACTCTTCTGCGCACTCTTTGAAAAGCTTAGTTCACATTTTCAGTCTCATTGCTTAATTTGATTTGACATGAATGAAAAAACAATCAATACAGATTCATTTGACTGAATTATGAGTCATTCACCAGTGAAGCTATGCACAAGAAACTGACTAGTGATTTTGATGTCTGGAAACAACTGACTGTACTAATATTATGCCATAGGGTAAAACTTAGATCATTGCTTTCTTCCTAATTTTAAAAAACACCTTCCTAAACTATTCTGAAAGTAACTTTTAATTATCAAGAAGTACATAATCTACCATGAACTGTAACAAAGAGGATCTTTTTCAACTTGGCAATAATAATACTTTGTCCCAGAGAATTCCAAAGGGTTCAGGCTGGGTTCACCTATATAACTTGTTTGAACATTTCCACTAAACTTGAAAGGAGAGCATTTATTAGGAATTACTGACAAGCATTAGTGAAGATCTCTTAGATGGTGCATGGTGTTGCAAAACACTTTCAACCTTTTTAAAAAAATTCCAACTTGCAATGTGACTGGTTTCATATACCTATACCGGATTATTATCAACCAATCAATTAACAAGTTTTATTCAATTATTTTTTCCATCTTCTAGATCAAAGGTCTTTATGTTCATTACTTTTATCTATCCTTTTGTGCTTATGGCTATTTTTTTTATTTACTAGGGGGGAAAACCTCCAAAAATGGTGAATCAATTTTAAAAAGTGTCCAAATTTGAGATTTGTATTTTTATTTTTCCCTAGCAATAGGAATGCAAAACATCAGAATCTGGTCAAATCTGAGTTAATTGAAAGATAACTGATAGAACTATTGAGTAGTGAAATGTTTTGATGATTGACTTTTTTGGCTGGAATGAAGATGAGCAGCTGTTAATGTTATAATTAATTAAGAACCATAGGGATTCAAGGTCAGAGGAAAATTCTGTCTTCCAAAAGTATACAGAGGCCGTGTGACCTTGGGATTGTCAAGGAGTAGAAAGGACTATTACATATTGCTGGTAGAGATTTAGGTTGGCTACAATCTTGTCATCTTTAGATAGTTTAATTTGTTCAAAGAATGAGAACCAAATCCAAGTATATTTCTAAATCTTGGAGAAGACTGACTACATAGCTGGGAGTGTGTGGGGGTGAGGAAAGGGTATCTTTTAAAGGGGCATTTCTTTATATCTATGTACCTCAGAAGGCATCTGGGAAAACAATGTGAGTCTGTATTTCCCCTTTTTTGGCCATTTTAAGTTCTATGATATTCTTTGATATTGTCCCCACTGAGGGGAGAATCAGGTTCCCATAAGAGCTGAGTCTATAATAATAAAATTATTCTGAGACAGTTTGAGTTGCATCTCTAATAAGGCAATTTTCTCTCACTCTTCCCCACATCACCCTTGGAGCATGTTGGAATACCCTAAACATAATAATAGATGTAATCAAAAAAGATCCAAATGCCTGGAGTTCAAAGTTCAAGGATTTCTTGGGATAAGACAATTTACTTACCAGGAATATTTGAAAAGATCTAATGTTGAAGAAAATGGGCAGGGAGCTAACTACTGATTTTAAAAAAGGGGGCAGGGGTTCTACCAGTCCTGAAATATAAAAAGCAATTTAAGCAAAATGAAAAAGAAGATGAAAGAAAAAAAGCATCAATGGGCATGTTATGGGAGGAAAAGAAGACCAGTGGCAGTTAAGAGTGGCTATACTTGTTAATATTTTGCTAACATTTACTATGTGTCAAACATTGTGCTAAGCACTTTATAATTATTATCTCATTTGATTTTCATAACAAGCCTGGGAAGTGGGCCTAATATTTATTATTAATCTCAGGAGGAAACTGAGATTAAACAGAGGTAAAATGACTTGCCCAGGATCACACAGCTAATAAAAGGTCTTCCTGACTCCAAAGCCAGAGTACTCTATTCACTCTACCACATAGCTGCCAGGCAGTGACAAATCATGTAAGGGACAAAAAAATTCTGGAGTGAATGGAAGAAATGTAAATAAAGTGGTGAATAAGGCAAAAGGAAAAGCAGAAGAAAAGGGAGATAGTCTTGCAGTTTTATAAGGGACAAAACTTAAATCATTGCTTCATCATTTTAAAAGCATTCTACCTAATTTTCCTTTTAAGGAATTTCTCCTAATTATCATGGAGAACGTGTGCTAGCATGAACTAAAACAAGATCTTGTATTCACCTTTGATGAGTACAGAAGAGTACACCATTCTAAAGAACATGACAGAAAAAAATTTATTGAATAAAATCATACTCAGAGTCCATCAGTTCAGAGTCCAGTCTATAATTATGACCAAAAAAGACATGTTGATAGTAAGGGAGTGAAAGAATAATTATCCTCCTTGAAAGCAACCTCAAAAATTAGGAATACATACCCCAAAACATCCCATATAGAAGTTTGCAGAAGATTAGAAAATAAACAAAGTAGACTATAAACTTTAATCCAAGTATAATAGATGTTTAATCCAAGTATAATAGAGGTTTGGCATATGTCCAGAAAACCTGAAATGGATCTATTTTTGGAAGAGAGAAGAACTGAAGCATGTGTGGACATTCTGCTGCTTGTCATGTGATTGGGAGTAGCCTTTTTCTTGAATTCTTGCCTAAGGACAAAAGACTCCTTTACTCTCAGCTGGTGACAACATGCTATAAGGGGTGAGGGAATATTCTGAACCATCTCTCCTTCCCTTTAAGCAATACAGCCCCAAGAAATGTACCTGGATTTGGGTCCATTTTATTTGTCCTCTTTAGATCTATATGTATGGAGGGGAGTCTCTGACCTGATACCTCAAGCCAAAGAATCTGGCAGCCCAGAAATCAAAGCTTGGTATTGAAGCAGTTCAGTAATGAAACCCTGAGGAACGAAGATCAGGAGAGCTAGCCCAGGGAGTTTCTGGTCTTGAACTTGATGGGGTTTTACAAACTATGAACTCGAACCATGCATGTAGGAATTTAATTAAGCAAGTTAATCTCTCTCCCCTCTCTAAAGAGTAAAGTCTTATAGAGAGGACTAGACCACCATGATGTTGTGGAGAAAGTGTGTTTGCTCTTGCTATATCTTTGCAGTAAAAATAGTCCTTTGTAAGTGTTAATTAGACTAAGTAGTTGAATAGATGTGAGATGCCTGTAAAAATAGGGAAATATAATCAGTGAAGACTTGAACAAATGGAGAAGTGAGACTTCTCAGCTCTATCAGAGTCCTGAAGGGGAATCTAAAATGTAATAGAACCAGCCCTAAGAAAGTGGGTCAAAGTAAATCATGTTACACAAGAAAAGAAATTCAGTCTTATAGATGTCATGGTGATTTGGTGGGACATGACAGCCATTTGGAAGTGGGAAAATATTCCTATTTTGAAAGGAACAGACTTGGGTAAAGGAAACACTGAAGTAACACTCCAAATCAGGAAGGGGTATTCAAATTTACAAACTGGCAGAGAAGTAAGGCAGGAACTATTTGGTTCAGGATCAATGGATAGGGACCAAAAAAAAAAAAGTATTGTGAATTATAGAGAAAGTATCTTATAAAAAGTCAGGCTAAAAATATCTTAATTATGAAATCTGCAAGCACTAATATGTTATCTTAGTAATGGCAGATTTTAACTATTTAGGCTGAATCTTTCTCTCTCTACCAAGGGCTGAGAAACTGATAATATACTTAAAAATTTTGAAGGTTAGAATTTATCTCAGAGGAAATAACAATAGCTAACAGCTATAGAGTGCTTTAAGATTTGCAAAATGCTTTACAAATATTATCATACTTTATCCTCACAACAATCCTGGAAGGGAGTGTTATTATTATCCCCATTTTACAGATAAAGAAACCAAGACAGACAAAAGTTAAATGATATGCCCAAGAGTCACATAACTAGTAAGCATCTTACTTAACTAGTAAGACTGGATTTAAACTCAGGTCCTCCTAAGTCCAGGTCTATCCACTTTACCATCTAGATGCCTCTAAGTATCAAATCCGGTCCATACATGAAAGTAATCCCTATTATAATGTGCCTTGAAGATTTCCAAGATGGGAGAACCCATCACCAATTAGGGCAATACATTCTACTTTGAGCTGGCTCAAATTATTAAGAAGCATTTTTCTGGCATCAACTTAAATTGATTTTTGCAACTTCTACTCTAATTCTTGTACTATCCTTTAGAGGCAAACAGAATAAATTTGTTCCTTTTATTCATAGAATTAATTAAATTCCTTTTCACATGAGAGCTTTTCAAATCGTGAAGCCAGCTATCATGTCCTTCCTGAATCTTCTCCATGTAAACAGACCTTAACCAATCTTTTTAGGACATAAGTTCATGGTCTATTCACCATCCAGGCTGTCCTCCATTAGACATTCTCTAACTTAGCAATATTCTTCTTAAACTAAACAAGGTAAAATATTCCTGTTCCAGAAGCTATACACTTCTTTTTGTAGCTCATGATCAATTCTTCAGTGATAGTATACTACAAATAAAGAAGAGAATTGTTATTCTGTACATGATTCTGACCAATGAAAAGGTCACATAAATAGAAATGATAGGAACCTTGGGATGGAGTGACCTTAGAGTCCATAGATAGAAGAGAGAAAACCAAAACAGTCTTATATGTACTCTATATTTGGAAAGATATGCACTCTATATTTAGAAAGATCAATCTATATTTTTTTTTAATTTTTAAATCTTTTTATATCATAAATTTATCTCTTTTAGGCATTTGGGGTGCTTTAGGACTAATATGCTGAGTAAGCAAGTATATGTTTACAATCTGCAAAGTATATAATATTTTGTGGGCATTAATTATAGTTGTTCTCCATCTTCTCTTAGGTACTCTGAAGAAACTTTTAGTCTCTCTTCATACAATCATTTCCCTATTAATCATTTGAATTTTTTCTTTAGACTTTCTTGGAAATGATTTGGTTTTGTTTTAAATCCTAGAGTAGGAGTACATTGAAATTCTTTCTTCAAAACTCAGCTTAAGTGATGCTAAGAACTTTTGCGGCATTCAACTAGACATATCTTCCATAAAAATTTTCTAGCCCTCCCAGCCTTCCATCACTATCTCTCATGCCTTTTAGTTAGAAGCTATCCATCTTTCCTGAAATTTCTGTGGCCCACTATTTGATCTTTCCTATAAACTTATTGTGTTCTAGTTCATATTATCATTATTTATGTCAATATAAGCCAATCATATGGAAGAGTATACTTGACTTCAATTGCTGACATTCTACAATATAATAATAATAATAGCTAGCATTTTATGTACTTTGTAAATCTAATACCATTTTATCATCATGACAAACAAACCTGTCAAATTGGTGCTATTCTTATCCCTATTTTGCAAAAGAGGAAACAGGCAGAAAGAAGTTAATATTACACAGATAATAAGTAGTTGGATTTGAATTCAAGTCTTCGTAACTTGAGGACCAATGTTTTATTCACTATATCACTTAGCTATCTATTAAAGGGATGATTTAGTGAGCATCTAGAAAAGGTAATAAAGAACCAATATGACAATCAAAAGCCTTACCAATTTTTTCTTTCTAGGACACAAATTCTTTATGGGAAGAGGGTTTTTTTTAATTCTTTGCATTTTCTGACACCTAGTAAATGTCGTGATTTAGTAATGCTTAATAAAATAATTAATTGAATTGAATAAAGAGTTATTCCTTATTTATAATCAAACATTTCCCTTAATCCTGACATTCTCTTAAAAACTTTTGGTTTAAAACCTGTACTTTTGTCATCAGTAATCTCTTACATTTCTATGACATTCAATAACTAACACAGCATTTTCATATACATTAACATATTTGATCCTCATACCAATCTTGTAACATAGCAAGAGGAGGAAACTAAGACCTAAGAAAATTCATGACTTGACCTTAGTTCCTCCAAAAAGCAAATCATCAGTAATGTGACTTGAAACTGTCTTGTGAGTTCAAAATATTTCTGTTATTTGGTACTTTCTCTTTGGAAAACAGAGGCAACTTAAGCATCGGGTTCTTCTGTCCTTGACTGTTATCATTTCACTCTCAACAATGATCCTTTCTCTTCTTTGGTCTTATTTTCTCCAGAAAACTTCTAACAATTATATTTTAGTGTCCTTTGTATACCTCAAGCACTTCAGCCCTCATAACCTTCTCCTTATCATCATATATTATTTACCTTTTGTTAACTGTTCTAGTTTCCTTTCTTTTTTAACCTAAGTATGCTAGCCCTGTATCTCAAAGAGATTTTTTTAAAAGCAAAGGAAGAAGATCTATTTGTACAAAAATAATTATAGCATGTCTTTCTGTGATAGCTAAGACTTGGACATTGAAGGGATGCCCATCAATTGAGGAATAGCTAAACAAGCTGTGCTATAAAAGAATATTATTGTGATATAAGAAATGACAAGCAGAATGATTTAAAAAAAAACCCTAGACTTACATGAACTGATGCAATATGAAATGAGCAGAACCAGAACATAGAATACAGTAACAGCAATACTATATGACAAAAAACCATAAATGACTTGGCTATTTGCAGCAATACAATGATATAAGACTTCCCAAAGAATTCTTGATGAAAAAAATGTTAGCCCCCAGAGGAAGAACTAAAGGTTGTCTGAATATAGACTGAAACATTTCTTTCTTCATTTCTTCCAACCTACCTTCCTTTCTTTATTCATTCCTTCTTGCACAAAATGACTAATATAGAAATGTTCTACATGATTGCACACGTATAATATATATTAAAAGATTGCTTATCTCAGGGAGGGAGTAGTTAAGGAAAGGAAGGATAGAATTTGGAACTTAAAATTTAAAAATAACAAAGGTTAAAAATTGGTTTTGTAAGTAATTGGGGAGGTTAATTTAAGTTGGTTGATAAATTCCTTATGCACCCACACTGGCCCCTACAAATGATTTGTCATTTTCTTTCCCATTAAAATTGTTCCTCTCTAGGGGCAGCTAGGTGGCGCAGTGGTTAGAGCACCAGCCCTGAAGTCAGGAAGACCTGAGTTCAAATCTGGTCTCAGACACTTCCTAGCTGAGTGACCCTGGGCAAGTCACTTAACCCCAATTGCCTCAGCAAAAAGCAAAAAAAAAAAAAAAAAAATTTGTTCCTCTCTGTGACCAGAATTTCGATCTTGGATGCTTTCTATCCCTTCTTATCCAAAGAGCTAACTTTCCCTATAGATTTTTGTAGGCAGAGGATAAGTACAAAACTAGTGGAAATTTACATTCTACTTAAAAGTTTGCAAAGTGTTTTATAGACATTATTTTATTGAATATCACAACAATCTTGTGAAGTAAGCCTTATAGATATTATTATTGTTCCTATTTCATAGAAGAGAAACTGGAGCTTAAAATAACCAGTCTTTCCCAAGCCCTTCCACTCAATAGTAACAGCTTCATGAATTGTTGTGGCCAAAAAAAAAATCACCATTTATTGGTGAACTTTCTGATTATAAGCTTTTCTTTACTTAACTGGGCTTTTCTTCAGATGACCAACAAACAATCTATAATGAGACATTGAATTCACCAACTTTCCAGCTAAGCAGGAATTGTATTAAAGATTTATTGGAGAAAGGTATTTCACATAAATGAATTTTCTAGGTAACTAAGGTATGTTCCTTCAAGTATCAAAAGTTTATTTTTCTTAATCTCACCATTTCTGGATGGAAATTAGTTAAAATCTGACTATTATGTAGCGATTCTGCTGTTTCAGATATTTCTCTGACTTATTAAACAAAGGAGACTAACTATAACAATATTCTCTTAAAGTACTTCTAATATATTTTTGTATTTGCTTGTTGGAGCAGCTAGGTGACACAGGGGATAAAGTGCTAGTCCTGGAGTCAGGAAGGTTCATCTTCCTGACTTCAAATCTAGTAATGGATACTTAGAAGATGGTGTGACCTTGGACAGATCACTTAACACCATTTGCCTCAGTTTCCTCATCTGAAAAATAAGATGGAGAAGAAAATGGCAAACCACTTCAATATCTTTGCAATCTCAAATGTGGTCACAAAGAGTTGGGCACAATTTTTAAAAAATAAATTTATAAGTATAAAACTATAAAATACTTTCAGCTGTTCTATGTTTTATCTCTCAATTTTCTGCTTTTGCATTGACTACTTCCTTCCCTGGTATGCTTTCTTTCTCACTGGAGGCATTCCATGGTTTCTTTGAAGACCCAAGCTCAAATCCCACTTTTTTCAGAAGCTTTTCCCCAGTTTCTCTGACTAGTTATCCTTTCCATGTGTCATCTTTTCCCATTTCAGTTTTCATATATGAAGGGTAGCAGAAGAAATTAAATGGTAATTTGGGGGCAGTTCTGTGGAAGCCACAGACAATACATAAAATTTAACAGTTTCTAAACTTAGAAATGCATAAAATATATTGTAGTTGGCATAATATCAACTTTTCCCCCATAATACTATAATAATTTAGAATTATTCTATGTTATGAAGAAAGGGTCAAAAAATGTATGTGGATTTTCCAGATTGTGTGGGGGAAGGAGGAGCACCATGCCCCAACCCCTATGATGTGGAAGAGATGACTGTATTAGTGCTTTCCCTCTGAGATTACCTTTTATCTAGTCTGTATATATCCTATACATAGCAAATCACCTCAACCATTACAATATTAGATCTTGAGAGAAGGGATCTTGCTATTCCCAGAGTTTACCACAATGGCACAGAGTAAGCACTTAACATGTTTTTTTGATGGCATGTGCTGTTTTTTTCTGGATCTACTCTCTATATTAGACTGCTGGATGTTAACTAACTTCTATGAGCTCCTCTAGTCTTTGTCTATTTTATTTTGCTACCTTTAATCTGCTGAGAACTGAAAAATCATATACTCTCTATGTTAATGTCTCCATGATCTCATTCATTTGAGTATCTTCTTCCATATTCCCCAGCATTCATGCAATTCCCACTTGATCCATGTGCAATTCTTGATGTTGTCCTCTTATAAACTTTCCATAGAGGAGAATTCTATCATACTAGAGACCCTCCTGTAAGTCTTGGAACATTTCCTGAGTACCTCATCAGTACCTGATTAGTACCTGGGCTACCCATATATTATCATGTTTTCTATTGATATGTTGTCACTTCTTCTCCTGTCCCATACCCAATCCATGGATTTCCTGAAAGTCCCCAACCAAAGCTGACATTATAGGGGACTTACACTTCTCCAATTTAGGTTGCCTCTGAAACTACCACCAATCTATCTGCCAAAACCCCTTTCCCCTGATCCTATCACTCCTTTGTGCCAGAGGGAACCCAAAATACCTGCTTTACTCTGATCAATCCCCCTTCTCAGGGGTAGTAGGCCATGCCCTTCCATCACCTTGTATGTACTCCATAAAATCCAAAATAAAAAATCTGCCCTTTGCTAAATTTTAGCACCTCTGGAATATTCAATCCATCCTGTAGCTACACTCATCATCTATATGTGTTGTTTCCCTGGATTAATGAATATGAACTCCTTGAGAATAAGTACAATTCCTTTTTTCTGACTGCCTCTCTAGCACTTAGGACAGTGCTTGACCAACTAAAAGGACTTAAGAAACAAATTCTCATTCACTAATTTTAAAAAATTTTAAAAAGCAGTCAATGAAGCTCCTAATGAGTAGATCAGTAATAAAGGTCTAATTTTAATAAAGGAACTTTGTGGCAAGCATCCTTTTCCATTTATTTTTGAAAGGACTCCGCTTTCCAAGGAATTGAAATTGTAGGCAGGCTTTAGATAATGAGTAAATATATTGTTTAAGGCTTTAAATTACTTGTGCAATAAGTTTATTTTATAAGAATTCATGCTCTTTAATGCCTTGTAAGTGAACAACCAAGTTGTCTTATCAGGGACAACCAAGACTAGGCATCAGAACTGAGCTAGTCTCTTTATAAAAGTCAAAATCTATTTTAATGGAACCTCCTACCTTAAAGTTCTTATCCTTAATTGTTCCAGGAGGTCCTATGATTCTCTTAACCATTAAAAAGAGCTGTATCCATCTAGCTTCAATAACTTGAAACATATGGCAGCCAATTTTATGTCTTTTTTCATGATTTCCAAAAAAGAAAAAAAAAAAACCACAATATATATTTGACCCATTAGGCTCCCACCAGCCCTACAAAAAGAAACAATAGACAATTTTTTAAATGATCAATCCATATATTACAAGTAAAACTAGATAAGAAATGAAGAATAAAGACACAGCAATGTATCTCAAGTAAATTATCTTCAGTTGCATCTTTTACGTGTAGACTGTACATTTAGACACTAGACTTTTGGCAAAAAAAAATAAATTTCACATAAGCTGCTATTGTTCCCAATTAGGGCATGTTTTAGAGTTGGGCAAATCCTGAAAAATCTAGGGAGGTTTTTGGACATAATGGCAATGGGATTTTGTTTTGCTATGCTCTTAGCATTTAAAATTGGTTTCTCTCTCTCTCTCTCTCTTCCTTTTCCTCCTTTCCTCCCTTTCTGTCTTTGTCTCTGTCTTTATCTCTTTCCCTCTCATTGGATTTTTTTGAGGGAAGGATTTTTTTAATGTAAGGCAAAATAAGATTTTCTTTCTTCTTTGAAGAGAACTGCTATATAGAGACAAAATGAATTTCTCCTGATTATACCTACCAATGTGAAAAATGAATTTACATCAGCAATGTAAATTGCTGCAATGACCTCTGCAATCCCTTAAGGAATAGCATTGATCAGGGATTTCAGCCCTATCATGAGACAAAAGAACAATTGGCACAATCATCTATTTGCATCCCCTCAGGGCAGCTACCTATCTGGTCTGTATCATGGGAGCTCTGTTAATGGTAGAAATACAGCTATATACACACCCAAAAAAATGAAAAACAGGCTAAACAAGTGCCAACTGCATGCCTTGGATAGGATCAGAAAAACTCTGTTCCTGGATTTAGAGGACAAATTCAAAACTACCATAATCCAGGTCCATGAAAACACACACACACAGGATTGAGACTTGTAAAAAAAAAAAAAAAAAAAAAAACATTTCATATATAATGGGAGAGTAATCAGTAGAAACCACAACCACTATCATATTCTAGACTAGAGCACTTGCCTAGAAGCTAAATATGTGACCTAACTCTTTCTGCTGAGAGGTCATATTATATCTTTTGATAAGGGATATGCTAAATCAGAGGCTTCTGGCTGTTGCTATTATGTGCTTTCACCCAATCCCCAACTCAGGGCAGATTCAAAGAGGACTTGGAATTGAGGACTGAGGAGTGAAATTTACTTAATCAGCAGACTTTAAAGGCATATAAAACTTTTGCTTTTTCCTCTTCTATCTTCTGGATTTTTGGCTTGGAACTCCAATAGTATTTCCCTTTACTTCCATAGTATAAGAGGGAGATGAGAGAGAAAAGAATTTCTTCTTCTCATGAAGCATTTGTAGTAGGTAGTGTTGGTGGTAGTAGTAGTAGCAGCATTAATAGTAGTAGTAGTAGCAGTAGTAATAGTAGTAGTAGTAGTAGTAGTAGTAGTAGTAGAAGTAATAGTAGTAATGTAATCAAATATATTGAAAGAATAGAAAAATGATTAGATCATAACAACTTTTTTAGAGAAAAAGATGGGATTTATCATAATTGTGATAAGTTGATAATAGGACATTATCCATGTGGGTCTAGACAGACATGGCTCACAGAGATGTATCAAAAGATACCTCCAGTGTCTCCTTCACCCACCCTTTTCCAAAGAGAGAGTTTGGGCCAGAGGCCAACTACTCTGTTTTCTTTAGGGGGAAAAAGAGTATTTAAATTATTGAATTGTATTTACCTATTAATGGAGATAAGATAATTTTTAGCTTCAAATAGAACTCCTGATCATTGTTCCTTAACAAGAAAGGAATTCTGCAAGCTGATTATCCAAGTTTTGACCCATTTCCCACCAAATGCCAGTTATGCAAAAAAAGCCTGAAGTAGATAGCACAAAAACCCATTTAATCCAAGCTGATAGAAATCAGAGAAGGTATACAGATAAGAATATGCCAGACAATATGCAGAGTAAATTAGCTTAAACTTAAAGTGCCCAAAATTATTGATCAACTAAGATTAGGCAATGAAATGGTAGAAAATATGCAGGATATCATTGTAGGTTGCCAAAATTTTTCAACTACCAAATACTTGGAAAGATACATCCAGATTACTAGAATTATACATATAAATATAATAAATAAAATAATACATATATGTATATACATGTAAATCCCAAAATATCTTGTATAGTGCTATTATGTACCAGATACTATGTTAAGCACTTTACACCTATTATTTCATTTGATCCTCAAACTTGGGAAGTAGGTATTCCACATTTTACAGATTAAGAAACTGAAGCAAAGAGGTGAAGTGACTTACCCATACTCACATAGCTATTAAGTGTCTAAGGCCATATTTGAACTCAGGTCTTTCTGACTCTAGTTCTATTACTCTATCAAGTAAGTGCCTCAATACTTGCCCTAGAATGTTATTTTAGGTAAAACTGCTGCTCACAATATTCAGTTAGAAATTTCCCCCCCTAGTCCCCACCCCTCCCCTAGATAGCAAGAAATCTACTACATGTTAATTATGTTAAAATACTTGATAAATCGAATATATGTATATATATTTCCACCCTTATCATTGTTGTGCAAGAAAAATTGAATCTACAAGAAAAAAAAATCTGAGAAAGGAAACACAATGCAAGCAAACATCAATAGAGAGCATGAAAATGTTATGTTGTGGTCCACATTTCATACCCCTCTCTCTGGGTGTATATGGCTTTCCTCACTGAACAATTGGAACTGGTTTGAGACATGTCATTGTTGAAGAGAGCCATGTCCATCAGAATTGATCATCATGTAATACTGTTGTTGCTGTGTATGATGATCTCCTGGTTCGCTCATTTCACTCAGCATCAATTCATGCAAGTCTCTCCAAGCCTCTCTGAAATCGTCCTGCTAGTCCTTTCTTACAGAGCAATAATATTCCATAACATTCATATACCATAATTTGTTCAGCCATTCTCCAATTGATGGGCATTCATTCAGTTTCCAGTTTCTAGCCACTACAAAAAGGGCTGCCACAAACATTCTTGCACATGTGGGTACCTTTCCTTCTTTTAAGATCTTTTTTGGGATATAGGCCCAATAGAAACACTGCTGAGTCATAGAGTATGCACAGTTTGATAACTTTTTGAGCATAGTTCCAAATTGCTCTCCACAATGATTGGATCCGTTCACAGTTCCACCAACAATATATCAGTGTCCCAGTTTTTCCACATCTCTTCCAACACCTGTCATTATCTTTTCCTGTCATTTTAGCCAATCTGACAGGTATGTAGTGGTACCTCAGAGTTGTCTTAATTTGCATTTCTCTGATCAATAGTGAGCACCTTTTCATATGACTAGAAATGGTTTTAATTTCATCATCTGAAAATTGCCTGTTCATATCCTTTGACTATTTATTGATTGGAGAATGGCTTGAATTCTTATAAACATGAGACAATTCTCTATGTATTTTAGAAATGAGGCCTTTATCCGAACCCTTAAATGTAAAGATGATTTCCCAACTTGATGCTTCCCTCCTAATCTTGTCTGCATTAGTTTTGTTTGTACAAAAATTTTTAACTTAATATAGTCAAAATTATCTATCTGGTGTTCAATTAAGAGTTCCAGTTCTTCTTTGGACATAAATTTATTCCATCTCCATAGGTCTGAGAGGTAAACTATCCTATGTTCCTCTAATTTGCTTATAATATCACTCTTTATATCCAAATCATGAACCCATTTAGATCTTATCTTCATATGTGGTGTTAGGTGTGGATCAAGCCCTAATTTCTTCCACACTAGTTTACAATTTTTCCAGCAGTTTTTATCGAATGGTGAGTACTTATCCCAAAAGCTGGGGTCTTTGGGTTTATCAAACACTGAATTGCTATAATTATTGTTTGACTCCTATTCTCAAGACATTTCTAATCTCTACCAGATTATTCCTACTGAATGATAAAATACATATATATTTTTTAATCATTTTGCAAATTAGCATAGAGAAAGTACATAAGGGCAAGATATACAGATCACAGTAAAGTCAGTAGTAAGCTTGACTGTTAGAGGAGGTAGCAATTGAACTTGGCCTTGAAGGATTGGTTGGATTTTATTAGTCAAAACTAGATGTAGGATATATTAAACATAGAAAGCAGTCATGATTAAGACTTGCTATGGAAAAGTATGAGACCCATTTAGATGAAAGAACTTAAGAGCCAAAAATATTTTGTTTCGGAAACTTCACCTTGAAGTAGTGCTGTGTTATATCTACATGTTCATAAAACTTTGGTGCATTTGTATAGATTCTGATTTGTAATATACAGATTTATTTAAGAGGTATCCAGATAAGTTTACCATGAAAGAACAAATGTCAAACAGAGAACAGGGGTTGTATTCTTCCCCCCCATCTCTCTCCCTCAGTGAGGAATGAGTATCTTTATTATTATAACTTTGTTACCTCTTAACCTCACCAGAATTCTGGGGGCAAGAGTAATTTACAGCTTTGTGATTTAACCACTTTAGAGATACATCCTCTTCATTGGAAGGACCAAATGAGCTGCTGACATTAGTTTTATTGTGATTCTTCCTCCTACAATATGATTACTAATCTTCCTTGCTTCTCTGTCCTGCTACCATGATCCCCTAATGTCTGAGTTTTATAGATTACAGCCCAAGACAACTGTCTATCTATATCATATTCATGGGGATGGGGCAGTTAAGGGAAGATGGGGAAGAATCAAGATAGGTGATGATAGCCCTGGATGTACAGAGTTCTCCAATGAGGACAGTTACTTTATCAAAGCAATTGTTTTATCGCTTATAGTCTTAAAATCTATACAGATCACTGAGAGTTTAAGTGGCATTCCTAGGATCATATAGCCAGTATATATAAGAGACAAAACTCAGATCTGTGCAATAGGTAGAAAAGACTATGACCCCACTCCCCTAAATCTGCTAGTTCTGGTTGGAACTAGCCATTGAAATTCCCTGAT
Source organism: Myrmecobius fasciatus (assembly GCA_023553655.1). Lineage (NCBI taxonomy): Eukaryota > Metazoa > Chordata > Mammalia > Dasyuromorphia > Myrmecobiidae > Myrmecobius > Myrmecobius fasciatus. The sequence continues at coordinate 27,793 of JAJPUD010005967.1, read as the reverse complement.
AAACTTGATAATTCTACTTTCCTCATCCTGAATAGGCCTTCCTGGTTAATTTGTAGAGACTCCCTTTTTGCTGCTAATCACATCACCCCATAGGCAATTTGAAATCTGCCAAAGAAAATTCTTTTTTGAAAGCTCTGCATAAACCCAGGACCACTGCAACTTTGTACCTTTAAGAAAAGGGCATATCCCATAGCTCCACTGGTCCACAATCTAACAGTGCCCCAGATAATAAGGCAGTTGGATAGTGGGAAATAAGAAAAGCTACAAGTGATTTCCTCTCTAATTGAACTGCTATTCATCTACCCATACTCTCCTATACTATCCTTTGCAGAAATATTAATAAACTATTTGAATCCATTCAAGTATAGTTATATGCCATTCACTCAAACTCCACTCTAAATTTTCAAGACAGTTGTATGTAACATTTTTGGGTTCATTAGGACCTTTCATATGTTTTAGTTAACCTCACAACAAATCTGTGAGGGGAAATTATTATTATACCCATTTTACAGATAAGGAAAAACAAGATTTAGAAGGTCTTTTCCTTCTGTTTCATGTTATCCAAAGCTAGGAAAAGAAATTGTTGAGTAGTTAATTGTCTATATGAACAAAATCAATATCATTAGAATGATATGAGAAGCTGTTGACTAGGGGATACAATCTTTGCCTAAAATGGCCCTGATTAAAATCTGATATGTAAAATATATAGGAAAATGACAAATAATGTGTGTAAATTATGTAAAGTCCTACCCTGGTCTACACTGTGGCATAGAAATGATTTTGGCCTTTTTTAAGACTATGCTAGCATAAGCAAAAGATCTGGAAGATCCTACAAAAATGAGAAAGACTTCAAGCACAGTCTTAGCAACAGAAGCAATAATCCTGCCAACTACAGAAAAGTTCATTTACAATGAGTTGTCCACATGATAATTCTTCAGACATTACAATGTATAAAAATATAATAATATAATATGGCTTTCCATGCTGTGTGACCTATTGTGAGTTTTTTAGTCTCATTAGAGGAAGAGCAAAAAAAATGAAAGGGTATTAAAAATTACACCATTTTTAGATCATCTGTAAATACTAGTCATTGTTACTCTACATGTGAGATGTTTGTTCATTCATTGATCAGCAGAACTACTAATCTCTGAATTATATCAATATTGACACTCTCATTATAAATCAAAAAGGGAGGGAGGGACTTTGCAGCTAAATCAAGGAATTCAGCTAAATGGAAGACAGTTTCTACCATGAAAGGCAATTTTAAAAGATGCCCAAAATGGTTTTATGATGCATCCAAAAATAACAAGAAATATCATTTCATGGGACATTTGTCCCTCTGGTATCACAATACTTGCGAAAAATATTTCTACAACCTATATGACAGTTTCTTTTATTTAAAAAAAAAAATGAAGAGGTAGAGAAATTATGTGAAGAAAGTGATGAGATCCTCAATATTATATCAGTATATACTTTGAAACTTGGTGACTTCAATGCAAAGATGGATTTAGGCAAACCTGACCCAAAAAAAATTGAAATAGATTGTTCAAAAATAAGGCACAAGAGAAGCCAAAAACTTAGATGCTACACAGAAATCTCATGCTTATATACTGTGAATACTTCCTTTGAGAAAAAATTGGGAGTCACTAAACCTGATGAGCACCAAACAACATCATCAAAAATAAAATTGATCATATTTTACACACAGGAAATGAGTCATTACTAAAGTGGCAATCATCTGTGAATCAACTGTCTGTGTATAAGCAAGCTATTCACATGTTAGAACAGAGATCAAAAATGATACAGAATAGGAAGAAAGAATAAAAATGAGAAAAAAAATTTGACATGTAATTAAAACAGCTCCAAACTGAGTTAACATAGAAAAAATGGGGGATGAAAATATATCAACAATGATGATAAACAATTCCATACAAAATTGTAGATAATGAAAATCAACTGAAGGAGTAGAGAAACAAAATGAAAGAAAAAAGAAATATAAAAAAGTTTTAATTAATAATCAATTGATCTAGTTGCCAAGCAAAAAGACGTGGTATTAAAAGAAAAAGTTAATAATGTTGATTTTATGTTTTTTTAAATCTAACAGATGGGAGAAGATAATGAAAAGTAATCAACTCAAAAAATGAAAGAAAACAATAGAAGGAAAAAATGTTTAAAGAAAGTTTGGCAATGATCCCACTAAGCACACTCATCCTGGTCTTATTTAAGGATGAAACTGGAAGACAACAAATAAAAAAAGAGTTCTCTAAGGATTTGCAGCACTCTTTTCACCATCAAGGACAAATGGAACCACTTGCTACATTATATGCAAAACCAAACATGTTATTAGAAAATATGAATCAAAATAATACTGGGAAAAATAGGAGGGAGAGAGAAATGGACAAACTAAATATACACCCAGGGAGTCCAAGATGGAGATGGTACAAGTATGAGAGAGTGTTGAAGAACCAATTTTTAAAGTGTCTGAAAGAAGGGAAGAACTGCAGAAAGACAGGAGTACAAAAGAATTCACAGAACCTCTGGGCCAATTCATTTAAGAATAGAATCCTCATGATAGTCTACTCAAGTGTTAGTTCAGTTTTTGCCCAAAGATCTCCAAGAAGGTAAAACCCAATCTTTTTTTTTAAGCAGCCCATTCTATTTTAAAACAGCTCTAATTATCAGGAAAGTTGTCCTGTTATTAAATCTAAATTTTCCTCTTAACTCCCATACTTAGATTTTTGGCATGTCCACTAGGGGCAGACAAACAGATGAAATCTACTTTCTCTTCCATGCAGCAAATTTCTATAACTGGCATGTCCTGTGTGAGTCTTCTGTGGTCTAAATATGCCTAATTCCTTTAAATAATTATTATAAGATACTTATTAGCCATGTGAGTCACTTAACTTAATTTATCACAATGTACTCAACTATCAAATGAGGATAATAGTTTCTGATCAGATGAGATAATATTGGTAGAATGCCTAGAATAGTATCTAACACATAATAAGCACTATATAAATATTTTTATTATTATTACTATAATGAATACATAATTTTAATTTTTTTCTCTTCCTAATTGACGGTCTCTGGACACTTGGCTTTATTAATGGTCTTCTTAAGCTATGACATTAGAAACTGAACACAATACTTCGGATGAGGTTTGATAAGGGAATGTTACAGTAAGATTATCAGCCTATTCCTGAAAGTTAGGCATCCCTTAATACAACACAAAGTTGAATTGGTTTTTGGTTTGTTTGGTTTTTTTTTTTTTTTTTTTGGTTGACTGCATCATTGTTGACTACTAAAACCCCCAGATCTTTTTCTGAATTGCTGTCTAACCATACTTCCTCCATCTTGGAGGCATGACAATATATTTTTTTTTAATCCAAGTACAAAGCTTCACATTTTCCTCTTTTGAAGTTAACCTTATGAGATTCAGTCCAATGCTTTAATCTGTTAGGATCTTTTTAATTCTTGACTCTATCATCAATGTGTTAATTCTATCTTCCAAGTTTTTGTCATCTGCAAATGTGATGAAAGTTCCATGACTGCCTTTATCCAAGTCATTGTTAAAAATGTTAAATGTCACTGAACTAAGCAGAGATGTTGCAGTACTCAGCTGTAGACCTCTTGCCACTTTATCATGGATCTATTAATAATAGTTAATATAATAACTAGCATTTTATACAATGTTTTAAAGTTTGCAAGCACTTTATACATATTTCATTTGATCCTCAAAATAACTCTGGGGAGGCAGATGCTATTATTATCCCCATTTTATAGGCATGAAAACTGAGGCTGGTGAAAGTTAAGTGACTTTCTTAGAGTCACCTAACTGTTGTGTGTCTGAGAAAGGATTTGAACTAAGATTTCCCTAATCCAGGCCAAGGACTCTACAGTTGGTACTGCTGTACCAATTATTCTTTGAATCTAGTCATTCAACCAATTCTAAAATACATCTGATTGTATCATCTAATCCAAATCTTTCTATGTCCATATCTTATCTTTTTGTCTATGAGAAATTACTTGATAAAATATGAAGAGAAAAAATTAAAAGTTCTTTCCAGAACTTCTATTTTGGGGAAAGGCCCAGAATAGCTATCTGAATTTTGCAATCATGACTCTGCTTCCTTCTCCCTCATTCCTGTGAGTTCCTCCCATTTCTGAGTTCTTTCCAGATCCTCCATTTTAAGGAGCTATGGAAAAAGTATTTTCCTGGCTCAATTTCTTTCCTCCCATCCACAAAAGGGAGACCTTTTACCTAAAAAAAGATAAAGCCTCCTCTAGAACCTGATTATTCTACCTAGTTCTATAGTTTTTGTTTCAAGTCATGTCAAAAGGTCCAGTAATCCTTGAGACACAGAATCAAAAGAAATATTAATGCATCACTAATTGTTATTTCCGTGGATAAAATGGCATTTTTTCTGATACTGAATCATTTGAAAGTGTCAGAAACTTTGATAGAACTTTTGTTACCCAATCTTCAGTAACTGAAGAGGGGGAGGCAGCAATACCTATGGTTTGACAGATTCTGTCTTTCCAAGGGTCATTTCCTCATAAAATAACTGCAAGTGCCACTTTGCCAGCAGAGTTGGTAGTCTGGAGTCACTGTTAATCTCAGGGCCCTAACGCTTGTTTATTCATCACTAGAGACAACTGACATTGATAAGTGACAGAGATGGTGGGTTATCTCTCTATTAAAATTGTTCTTCCTAATGAGGGGCCAAGGTAGAATCATGATTATGTGGGGGTTGAGGGGAAATGAGGAAAAAGGGAAGGTAGGAAGGGAACTATAATTCCTAGGTTTCTTGGGCTCTATCCTCTGCTGTCTTCATGAGGGAAGCACCTGTCCCAAAGAAAGATGGTGCTCAAGATGATAACGATGGTTTGACCCACAAAACATATAGCTTACTATTTGAACTAGGTGGCCTTGTTTGCCCTATTGGTGTCAGTTGATAGTTGGTGGTGGCAATAGTAGGGATAGTGGACCCCTTCTCTACAGGGTTTGCTCCTCCGGATAAGGGTTGAGGTAATCAATGATTGAACAGTTCATGAAGACCATTTTAGGTTCTCTTGAATGGGGGATAGAGGTAAGACAAAGAGGGAGAAGAGTAATTATTTTATTAGTCATCAAGTATATATTAAGCACCTACCATGTTCTAGGTACTGTACTAAGTAGTGAGAATACAAAGAAAACAAAAGAAAACAGAACAATAGCTCCTACTCTCAAGGACCTCTCACAGTTTAATGAGGGAGACAACAGACTACAACTATACATAAACAAGATATATATAGGATAAACTGAAGATAACATGAGAGGGAAGGCACTAAGAATAAGGAGGACTTGTCTATTTCAAATAATCTAATCAGCTAATTCAGACACATCTTTCCTCTCATATAATTGTCTCTAGATCAAACTAAAGAAGTATCACTTTTCCTAAAGGTGAACTAATTCTTGGACTATGCCATGGAGTTGTACAGGATTAAGATGAAATACCCCCAAATTATTTATATGCTGGAATGCAAAGTCTGAAAAGACTTGCAACTATTTCTGGGTGTCACATATTACAACCACTTTTTTGTTTTGTGTTTTGTTCTCTATTTAATAACATTTCTAGTAATTTTTTTGCAGAATATTTTTAGTAGTCTGCTAGACTGCCAAGCTAAACCAGTTTATGCCTACACTCATCCCAACTTATCCTGACCCACATTGGTCATTTGTGAAAGTGAGTTCTTCCAATATGATGACAAAAATCATGCAATCTAGTAATCTACTCTGCTCCTTCCATATATCTACTACTCTTGCAAGTTAAATTCTAATGAATGGGAGCTCCTAGTCTTAAGGAAGTGTCTGAAGCCTCAAAATACCATATGAAGTGAATTCAACATCTAATCATTGTACAAACTGACCATACTAGAATACCTTTGAATGCTTCCAAAGATATTTCAGCACTATAACTTCTCGTTTTAATAGACTCAGTTTAATTTTTTTTATCTTTTTTGTCATAGGAGGACCATTATGTCTAGTTATTATTGTCTACCTATCGTGAAGGCTCTACCCTGGGGAGGGTTCCATGTAAGATGGGACATTACAATTACATTTTCAATTTTGCACATTCCCAAAGAATGTTAGAGCTGGAGAATAATATCAATGCCATGAAATTCTTGATGATTCTTCATATTACCACCTACAACTTTTGGTAACCTTGATTCTGGCATGACATCAAGTGAGGTTACAGCTACACAAGATCCACTTTCAGGTAAAGGACCCTATAGGAAAACTCTAGACCTGTTGTGGGCATTCATGAAACCAAACAACACTGAACCAAAACCCCATTGGAATTTATTACAGACATCCAAATCCCAGTAACATGATGACACCTTAACTTTTAGTTAAGCTAAAACAAAATCAAAGACTTCCTCCTCTGGCTTAGACTTCTACTGCTGCCAAGTTCCTCCAATCCTTCATACTTCATATCTGATTATGGTCCTGTTTTTACTTTCCACTTATTAACCTTGTTCTTTCTTGCCCTGTGAAATTTATTAAAATTACTATGTACTTATCTACTCAGTTCAGTTCCTTCCAATGCAACTAAATCTTCATTTCTGGTACTTCCTTTCCCCCTCATGACATGGACTAAGCTCCCCATCTTGTTGTCATAAAACTATATGGCATAGTAGAAAGAATTGGATTTGGAGTAATATGATTCCCCTTTCCACAGCTTACCACTCCCAAACAAACTGATGATCAAATTTACCAATCATATCTTTAAGAAATGTCCTTTATTCTTGATTACACCAAGATGACTGGCATACACATTTCTTCCTGCAGCTGAATTCTCTTAAAATAATTCTATCTAGAGGAAGACCTTTTAAGAAAACTAACTTCCTATCCATGTTTCTTCCCAGAAAGCATACCATATCATAGACCATGATCTTTAATGTGGTACAATAGAACAACATGAAAGAGTTTTGACCTCAAAAGGCTTCATCAAATTCTAGTTCTTCTCTGCCTCTCTTTTTCGTGATTTAGAAAAGTCAGGGATTTAGACTGAATAATATATGAAGATACTTTTCCATTTTTGATCCCATAATAACTAGAAATAACCTCATATGGACTATAGGAGAGTATTTTTAAAATCCAAAAGTCAACTTGATACCCTGAAAAAAAAAGACACTAATTAAAAGTCATTTCAAAGTACATTGGGCAATACATAGACTTCAGTCTTAAGATATGCTTGTCTTACATGAACTATATCAAAATAATTACCATTGATACTAGAAATTCAACATTGCAATTTAAGCAAATGAAAATTAAACTTTTTTTCAAAATTGGTCTATTTTTATTTAACTTATAATTTCAAACAAGTTAAATTGATATTTTCTTTTCCTAAAAAATTGTGGGGGGAAAAATGCTCCTGGGCTAAAACCCTGTAAGCAGAGTTTTAGCCTGAAGCCAATTTTTACAGCTGAGTTATAAACCCCTGAAATAGGAGTTCATAATGGAAACAGCTGCTCAACCTTAGCTATTGCGGGTGCCACTATAATAAAAACTGCAGGAGTTCACATTAACAATGGCTTCCCCTTACACTCTTTCCTGTTACCCATCCATTAACCAAACCACACTACTTAATGGAGGTAAAGGCTACAGCTTTATTCACAACAAAAATAACGAGATAGGAGACTTACAGGTGGTAAATAACATATTCCCCAAACATCAGAGTGTACAAACATCCCCTGGAGGGCTGCTCACCAATCTAGGGGATAACATCCCACTCCAATGATTTCCAATTAGGAATAACATCCCAGCCTACAAAACACTAAGCAATGACATCTACTTCCTGTTTATTTCTTTAAATGTATTGCACATGCAAAACATGCAAAGAGGAAAGACTGTATAAAACAGGAAAGGTTTCATAGAAAAATAGTCCACAGTTTTTAATAGTTCTATAACATCCCTACAGAAATGTACCGAAATAGAGTCATGCTCCACTCACATTTTTCTGCCTCTCTGTGTTTTAGCTCATGGCATTCCTCAAATGTCTTCACCATTGGGCGACTCTTGCTAAAATCCCATATACTGGCCCAGAACCAGCTTTAAAACATCTTCCTCCATAAAACTTCCCTGAATCCTTAACCCCACACTTAGAAATGATGCTTCCCTCCTCAGACTTCTTTAACCCCTCTTTGCATCTCCTGGGGAATTGCCACCTTTTATTTCTTATTATGGAATCTTTATGTATTTGCCTTATCTCCCCTACTAGATTTTAAGCTCCTTAAAAAGAGGGAGACTCTCTTATTCCATATCTAATCCATTCCCCACACAACTACCAAAATGTTTTAAGGCCTGATTGTTATTCCCTTGCTTAATGAGCTCTACTGGTTCTTTATTACCTCTAAGATCAAATACAGACTCCTCTGATGGTATTTAAAATACTTAGCAGTCTAACCCCAACTTATCTTTCCAATATTATAATATACTACTCCCTTTCAGGGGTAGCTAGTTTGATAGTCTCAAGTTTGGAGTCAGGACATCTTCCTGAGTTCAAATTTGGCCTCAGACACTTCCCAGCTCTGTGATTCCAGGCAATTCACCCCTATTTGCCTCAGTTTCCTCAGCTATAAAGTGAACTGGAGAAGGAAATGGCAAATTACTTCAGTATCTCTACCTAGAAAACCTCAAATGGGATCATGAAGAGTCAGAAATGACTAAAAATGACTTAACTTCCCTTCAAACACTCTACAATCCAAACCCCTCTCCTCTTCCTCACACATGGCATGTTTCACATCAGTGTTCCTGCTGTCTCCCCACTATCTCATGCCTGAAATACATTCAATCCTCACCTCCACATCTTAAAATCTTAATTCTTCCTAAAGTTTACCTCAAGCACTACCTTCTGGATGAGGCCTTTTTTGATGCCTTCCCCCTACTAAAAAAAATTTTCTCCAAAAATTATTTCAGATATTTTGTGTGTAGGCATATTGTATGTATGTGTATTTGCATAAACACACAAATAACAGAGGAGACAGATTAAAAAAAGAAATAGACAGATAATCTATATTGTTTATCCTGATAGAATGTAAACTCCCTGAGGACAGGGATAATTTCATTTTTGTATCCCCCACATCTGATGTATGAAAGTTACTTAAGAATGACTAATTGATTATTTATAGCTATATATCCCACAATAAAAAGTACAAGATTTTACATGTATTTTTCACCAATTAATCTGTTGGTTGTTGGTAAGTGACTACTTTAATATTAGGTATTACCCTAGAATGGGTGCTATAGACTCAGAAAAACGGTGGTAGGTCCACAATACTGTCCACAATTCCATAAGAATGCTGAGACCCTTTTGATACTTCAGGAACTAAGCCCCACTTTGTGTCAAATATTATGACTTTGAGATTCCAGCATTCAACTCAGTCATATTTTATCTACATAAATGGGCAAAGCATTATGTGAAACCTGCAAACGTTTTAATTTTTGGTTGAAAATATTCAATTCAATTATATTCCTGCATCAAAATAAAAAAAAAAAACATGTAATTATCTTCCATTTGCATATAACCAAAATTCAGTCAAATTGACAAATCACCTGAGGTCTCTATTGGCTATGAGATGGGTGGGGAAAATGAAAAAAAAAAATGCATCTAATTCACAGAGCTTTTCCTGATTAACTGGAAGGGAGGTAATGATTTCTTCTCCACTTTATCTTGTCTGTACATGCAGCTCCTGTGACTCCTCAGTAAGCACCTTTATCTACAATGCAAATGCTCAATTATTTCCTGATATTTCTATAGTAGTTCCTTGTTTATGTCATATATTCTTTTATGGGCCTTTCCCCACCAAAGTTAACCGTCTAAGGATGTAACTTTCAAAAGAATACTGATTCTGGTATTTTAAATTCCACTTTATGACACAAAGAAAAGCACCATGCAGAAATCTATTTGTAATAAATTATTTTATGATGTGGACAATAAATGTAATCACAAGTAGCAGCATTAAAGAGTTCTTAATTAATATAAGTATTTAATTCCTAAAATTTTAAAAGGTGAGTTTAATCATAGAGCCTTGAGGCATACTTCAATGGATCTATTATCCACTCATATGGGTAATCTCTCTCCAAAGGCCAATCTATCCCTTCTCATCTTGTGTAAATAATGTACTTGTTCTCCCATAACTTTTCCACAGGGGATCTACTCAACACACTGACTGCTTTCTCTAGAGTTCTGAACATTTCCTAGGCAAGCAGAACTCCTGAGCTATCCATTTATTCTTCTTTGATCTCCCTTCAGGCAAAATGGGAAATCAGATAAGCAAGTTTTATTAAGAATTGTGTGGGGTATTTAAAAATATTTTTATTCAGTTTTGAATTCCAAATTCTATCTCTCCCTCCTTAACTCCCTCTCAGAGACAGTAAGCAATCAGATATAGGATAGACATCTGCAAATACGTATAACATTTCCATATTAGTCATTTTGTACAAGAAGACTTGAATAAAAGAAAAAAAAGAAAGAAAGTAAAAATGGCATGCTTCAATCTTCTTTGGTCCTAAATTTTTCCCTTATCCATAAATCTGACAGATAAACTATTCTATTCTCTCTTGATTTGTTTATGGTATCACCCTTTTTGTGTAAATTATGTATACATTTTGACCTTATCTTAATATACAGTGTGAGATCTTAGTCTATACCTAGTTTCTAGCATATCGTTTTCCAGTTTTCCCAGAAGTGTTTGTCAAACAATGAGTTTTTGTTCCAAAAGTTTGGATCTTCAGTTTGTCATATACTATATTACTATGGTCATTTAATGTAAATTGTATCTAATTCCACTGATACTTCAATCAGTTTCATAGCCATGACCATATTATTTTGATAACTACTACTTCATAAAACAATTTGAGATCTGGCATGGCTAGACCACCTTCTTTTGCCTTTTTTTTTTCATTGATTCCTTTGATACCATTGAGCTTTTGTTCTTCCAGATGAATTTTGTTATTTTTTCTGGCTCTATAAAATAATTTGTGATAGCTTGATTGGTATGACACAATAAATAAATTACTTTAGATAGAATAGTCATTTTTATTATATTGACTTAGTTTACCCATGAGCAATTAATATATTCCCATTTGTTTATATCTGACTTTACTTATGTGAAATTGTGTGAAATTTTATACTTGTGTTAATACGGTTAGTGAACTTGCTTTACAGGTAGACTCCCAAGTATTTTATTTTGTTTATAGTTATTTTTAAATGCAATTTCTCTCTCTCTCTCTCTTCTAATGGACTTTGTTGGTAACATAGAAATGTTGATGATTTACATGGGTTTATTTTGTATCATAACTTTCCTAATGTTGGCAATAATTTCAAGTAATTTTTTAGTTGATTCTCCAGAATTTTTTAATATCATACCATTTGGAAAGAGTGATAGTTTTATTTCCTCATTGCCTATTCTAATTTTTATAAATTTTTTTTCTTATATGGTATTACTAATATTTCTAGTACAATTCTAAATAATAAAGATAATAATAGGCATACTTTCTTCACTTATGAATGTATTGGAAAGACTTTTAGCTTATTTTCATTGTAGATAATGCTTGTTGATGATTTTAGATAAATATTACATTTTTTCTTTTTCTTTTTCAGGTAAACTCTATTCCTATATGCTTTAATAATTTTAATAGGAATGGATGTTGTATTTTGACAGTCTGTGAATCTATTGAAATAATCATATGATTTCTGTTGGTTTTGTTATTGATGTGGTCAGTTATGCTAATAGTTTTTCTAATATTGAAACAGCTCCCTATTCCTGGTTTAAATCTCACCTGGTCAAAGTGTATGATCTTTGTGATATAGTGCTGCAATCTCTTTGCTGGTATTTTATTTAAAATTTTGCATCAATATTCTTTAGAGAAATTTGCATTTTTTTTTGCCATTTTGGCTCTTCCTCATTTGAGTGTCAGCACCATAGTTATATCATAAAAGGAATTTGGTAGGATTTCTTCTTTGCCAATTTTCCCTAACTTTTATACAGTATTGGGATTGTTTTTTAAATGTTTGGTAGAATTTGCTTGTGAATCCATCTGTTTCTGGAGATTATTTTTGAAATCCAATGAAGGCTTGTTCAATTCTTAAGATTGGGTTGTTTAAGTACTTTATTTTTTCTGTCAACCTGGATAATTTATATTCTTGTACATATTCATCCATTTCATTTAAATTGTCAGATTTATTAGTATATAATTGGGCAAAAAAGCTAGTACAATTGTTTTAATTGCTTCTTCATTGGTAGTGGATTCACTTCTTTTGTTTTTGATACTAGAAATTTGGTTTTCTTTGTTTTTAAATCAAATTACACAATTTATTATTATTGGTTAAATTAATTTTTTTTCATAAACTAGCCTTCAATTTTATCAATTCAATGATTTTCTTACTTTCAATTTTGCTAATCTCTCCTTTGATTTTCAAGATTTCCAATGTAGTATTTAGTTAGGGATTTTAAATTTGTTATTTTTCTAGGTTTTTTTTTTAGTTGTATGTCCAATTCATTGATGTAAGTGTTCTCTATTTTATTGAAGTAAAAAGTAGAGATATAAATTTTCCCCTAAGTACTATTTTGGTTGCATCCCATAGATTTTGCCATGTTCTCTCATTGATGCCATTTTCTGTAATGAAATTACTAATCATTTCTATGACTAACTTTTTTTGGAATTAGATTATTTTATTTCAAATTAAATTTTAATCTCTCTATTGTCTATTATTGAACATAATTTTATTGCATTATGATCTGAAATGAATGTGTTTACTATTTATGCTTTTCTGCATTTGTCAGTTTTTAATATCCTAATACATGGTCGGTTTTTATATAGTGCTATGTATTGCTGAGAAAAAGATATATTCCTTTCTATTCCCATTCAGTTTTCTCTAGAGGTCTGTCATAGCTAATTTTTCCAGAATTTTATTCACCTCCTTAACCCTTTTCTTGTTTATTTTTTGGTTAGATATGTGTAGTTCTGAGAAGGAAAGTTAAGATTCCCCATTTTCATTGTTTTATTATCTATTTCTTCCTGTAACTCATTCAACTTCAAAAACTTAGATGTTATAACATTTGGTGCATGTATGTTCAGTATTAATATGACTTCATTGTCTATAGCAAGATATTTCAGCGAGATAGTTTTCTCCTGATTTCATTGTCTACAGTACCTTTTAGCAACTTATAGTTTCCTTATCTCTTTTAATTCGATCAATTTTGGTTTTTGCTTTTGCTTCTGCTTTCTTTGCTTCAGCTAAAGCATGATAGATTTTGTTCCAGCACCTTACTTTTAACCTGTTAATTAATCTTTCTGCTTCAAATATGTTTCTGGCAAACAACATGTTGTAGGATTCTGGTATTCATTCTGCTATCCACTTCTATTTTGTGGGTGTATTCATCCCATTAATATTTATACTTATAATTAATTGTGTATTTCCCTTCATGCTGTTTTCCCTTTATCTCTTTTAGCCCTTCTGCTCATAAGTGTTTTACTTCTGCTCACTGCCTTTCCAAGTCTATCTTCCCTTTTATCAGCTCTCCATTCCCATTCTATTATCCCCATCCCTTTTTACTTCTTTATAGAGTAAGATAGATTTCTATATCCAACTGACTGTGTACCTTATTCCCTCTTTGAATCAATTTTGTTGAAAGTAAGGTTTAAACTTTGGCAACCACCCTCATTCCCTCTTATCTTCCTCTCCATTACAATGACTTTTCATGCATCTTTTATGTGAGATAATTTACCCCATTCAATCTCCCCTCTCCTGCTTCTTGTACAACTTTTTTTTCATTTTTTTATTTTGTTTTTTCGGGTGTCATTCCATCAAAGTCACATAATATGCACACCCCCTGTTTAAATGTAGATAGATAGATACTCTTTATAATTCTTCTTATAGAAATAATTTGTTGAGGAATAATAATTATCTTGCCATATAGAAATATAACCAATTTAACTTTATTGCATTTCTTATTTTTTTTCTTTTAATAATGTATAAATACTAAGCAACAGGAGAATAAGGAAGAACAAACTTGTCATTTTAATAACTAGCTTAAATATGGTATTTTAACATTTGTAAAGTACTATATAAATATTAACTCACTTGATCCTCACAACAACCCTATGAGGTTGATTCCACTTATTCCCAGATAAGCAGTTCAGTGGATAATGCACTAGGTCTGTAGTCAGAAAGACCTGAGTTCAAATTTAGGTTCAAATGTTTCCTAGCTGTGGAATCTTGGAAAAGTCACTTAATTTCTGTATGTTTCCTTAATTGTAAAATGAGGATCTATTTCATAGGATTGTTATGAAGAGCAAAGGAGATATTTGTAAAGTGCTTGGCACATATCAGGTATTTAATAAATACTTCTTCCCTTCCTTTCCCCATTTTACAAATGAGGAAACTGAGGCTCAGAGAGGTTGTGACTTGCCTAGGGTCACACAGCTAATAAGCATCTGAGGCAGGACTTCTTCACTCCAGGTCCAACACTCTACTATGCCATTTGTTTTTGTGTTAAATCTTGTTCTTTCAGAAAATCCTGTGCAGTTTTAGATGCAGACTAATGTGTTTCACACATATATTCATTTCATACCAGTTTGTCTAAACTTTCAACATCTAGTCCTTAGTCCTGCCAAAATTGTTAATGTCTTCCTTACAGAAATTACTTTGTATTTTTAAATTTTTCTTTGCAATGCTTTGTACTGACTTATCGTTGTGTACATTGTTTTCCCCCTATAGGATATAGGCTCCTTGAAAGAAATGACTTTCATTATCATCTTTTTTCCCAAAACTTAGCATAGCATAGAACTCATAGAAAACGTTCAATAAATGCTAGTTGAATTGAATTGAGTTGCATTTAATTAACAAATTTAAATGACATGAAATTGCATTAAATCAATTTCAGTCAAGTAAATAAGGATCTTGTTATTTAACAGATTTAACTATACTCCAGAATTCCAGAAGTGTGAGCAATATATTCATTCCAACAGAATCTACCTCAAACAGGTTTACATCACTGGTGGTTGCTTTCAGCTCCAGTTTAAAGAGTTGTATGTCTGTTCACAGAGGCAGATCCTTCCTAAACTTTTATGAAAAGTGAACTCAAACAATGCTCAGGATCTGAATGAATTTTTGAAACATGCTATTTAAATCTATAGAATCCAGAAAATGTAGGATCAGAAAAAATAGGTGGGCCAATTCCATTGCAAGAAATTTCAGTTAGTTAGGCTCTAATAACCATGTGTACCAGAAAAATTAGTTTTGTTTATTACTTTTTAAAGTCTAGGCAATCAACAGAACAATAAACCATGCCCTGATTTGTAGTGTTTGCCAATTTCATTAGGCTCTCATGAGCTGGTTTTATCTAGCTTTAGTGGACCCAACTCTGAAAGACCAATCTAGATTATAAGAAAGCAAAATCACAAAATTTCAGAGTTGTAAGGAGCAGACAACATGATATAAGTAAAAAGGCTCAGAGTCTACATGTCAGGAGATCAAGGTCCAAGTTTAACCTATATGATAGAGAGTAAGTCATTCAGCCTCTATTGGCTTCAATTTATATCTTTTTATGACTAGTGAGGTCCTTCCTAGCTCTATATCTATCAGCTATGATTTAATTTCCATGCTTTCTAATTCCACTGATGTTATTGTTGTTCATCACAGTTATATCTGACTCTTTGTGACCCTACCTGGGGTTTTCTTGGCAAAGATATTAAATGGTTCACCATTTCCTTCTCCAGCTCATTTTACAGATGAGGAAGTTGAGGGAAACAGGACTAAGTGATTTGCCCAGGGTCACACAACTAATAAGTATCTGAAGCTGGATTTGAACTCAATAAGATGAGCCTTCATCACCAGGCCTAGTGTCCTATCCTACTGCACTAACTAGCTGCCCAATTCCACCCATATCTTACCAAATTTCCCCTCTAGAACATCATTAATACATGTATAAAAATAAAATATTTATATCTTTTAATTATTATTGTTTGTATTTGGCACATATCCCATAGTTTATTAATATCCAAGGAAACTATACTCAAAATTACTCCAGAGACTCACTGATAATACTCATCACTGGAAAAAATCCTAACACTTTAAATTACAGTTACAAATCATGCTTTTTTTTTTACTTTTAATTTTCACCATATTGTATAAATATATCTAATTATTCTCACTCTACATAAAATGCTATAAGTGCCTTGGGGGACGGATTAGTTTATCAATTCAATTAGAAACTTGGTTGTTTTGATTAACGTCAGCTATTATCTATTATAGTGAATGTCATAATGCCTTCTAATTAAGAAAAAGTAAGTGCTTAAAATTACCAAACCTATATCCTGCCTGGTTAAAAGAACACAGGCAACACAGTCTCTGAGTTTTCAGTACTTAAAGTCAATATAGACCTAGTTACTGCAGTTTCAATCCACCAAGCCCTCCTCCTCCAAACACAATGGTCTTGTCAAGGTAGGCTATGAATATACAAAAGTAGAATAATGCCAATTAATTTAAAAGAATAAGCAATAATGCCCACAAACCTACTGGTTTGGATTTCATGGGAACATTCATCATTCTAAAAATATCCTTGAACCTAGAAGTTTCCAAAAATGGACTCCAAGTAGACAGAAAATTGGCTATTTAAAGGCCAAGGATCATACATAAGACAAGAGTTTATTACACTTGAAATGATATACTAAATTAAGCTTAATGATTTCATAAGCATAATTTTCCAGCTTTCACTTGAAACTTTTAGTTGTTACCAGATTATAGAAGAATAGACTGAGGAAAATGTAGGAGAGGGAAAAGGTGACAAATTTGAGAAATAGAAATTAACAGAAAGAAAGAAAAGAGCAGAACCAATATAATTATCAACTATAAAGCATATAGGCAATTTAATGTAGGGGCAAATTTTTCTATATACATCAATAGCCCCTGAACACCTCATCATATTCAAGTGTACTAAAATTAATTTATGACCACTATAATCTTTTTGAGGAAACAGAGAAACATACAATATGATTTAGAAGACGTAAGAATAACAAAGAAATCATTTTTTTAATTTAAAGAAAGTGATATACCACTTGCCTCTTCTTTGAAATTGCTAACATTTTCAAAAATTTTGGTCTAACTACCCAAAAGAGAAAAACAAAGTGGATTTAAAAATGTCTATTTCTATACTGATATAATAATAATGAAATATGGATGCACGTGCACATGTATATAATAGAACATATATTAATTACAAAAAAGATGACTGAAAGAATCTTTAAAAATAGCACCTTATGGGCCTACTTTTCTATCTAGACAAAATATTTATGAGCTTCACCTATATATTAGTAAATGGAAATATTAGTAAGGACCAGGAAAGTATTCAAAAGTGATATTCAAAAACAGACCACATCTTTATCATTTCGTAATGAAAAATAATGAAAAAAGAGAATATTATATCAATTTACTTCTTTGCTATTTATTAAAAAAAAAATTGATCCACTTACACAAAATGCCATCCTAGAGGTTCTTTGAGGGACAGCTTGGTAGCACAATGGATAGAGTGCCAAACCTGGAATCACTAAGACTTATCTAAGTTCAAATCTGGTTTCGGATATTTCATAGATGTGTGATCCTGGGTAAATCACTTAACCCTGTCTGTCTTAGTTTTCTCACCTATGAGTTAGAGCAGGAAATGGCAAACTGCTCCCATATCTTTGATGAGAAAACCCCAAATGGGGTAATGAAGAATTGGACATGACTGAAAAATAATTACAAATGAAGTTCTATTTGCAGATGACTTTGTGCTGATCACATTAAGCCCCAATATATTGCAGCACCTTCTGGAAAAGATCTATAATCACTTAAAGGAATTTGGAATATTCATCCACACAGGAAAAACCAATTGAATAAAGAATGTCTGCTACCCAGATCTCAATTTCAGTTTAGATGAACATCCTATAGAGACTTCATAAATATGCCTGTGTGTAAGTATATACACACATATTATATCAATTTATAGTGTGTGTGTTTACATATATAATATACATATATTATTATATGTATAACATTATATATAATATGCATGCATTCCCATATGTATGGAAAAGAGTGCAGGTAGACACAAAAACATACATGGTGTATACATATATATACATATACATATATATCACATATGGTAGAAATTAATAACTATATAATTATAATGTAATAACAGTTAATATTTATATAGTGACATAAGATTTACAAAACACTTTACATATGTTATCTTACTTGATCCTCATAGCAAGTTTTTTGAAGTAGATGCTATTATTATCTCTATTTTGCAGAAGAGGAAACTGAAGTTTTCCTGGGTCACATTGCCGCAGCTAATAAGTTTCTAAGGAGGGATTCATATTCTGGTCTCCTTGACTCCAAGCCAGGGAGACATCTAACCCTACAGACAGACAATGAGAGAAAAGCCCAGGTTTCAACAGACCCCAAAATTCCCATAAAAGAAAAAGCACATCATTTTAATCCTAATATTCTATTGATGGTAGTAAATGACAATAAGGCATGAAATACAACTTCCTCCAAAGAATTCAAAATTATTACGTACAGAAGGTAAAGGAGAGAAGTACTGTCAGTGAGCTATGACATAACTTGCCCAGGACCCAAACTATCAAGAGACTTTCCAACTATTTCCAAATCATGCTGCCATATGTGAGGTCATGCCTTGCTTGCTTATATTTCTATAATTAGCACATTGCACAGTAAATGCCACATAGTAGGTATTTAGCAATTTTTTTTCATTCTTTCATTGTCAACTACCCTCAAAAGATTGTTGTAAGGAAAATGTATTGTAGACTTTTAAAGCACTATTCATTTATTCAACCAAAATTTATAAAATACCTACTATGTGCTAGGCATAGTATTAGGTACTAGGTAAACAGAGACAAAAACTAAGAATTCATTTTTTTAATTGAAGCTTTTTATTTACAAAACATATGCATGGGTAATTTTTCAACATTTACCCTTGCAAAGCCTTCTGTTCTAAATTATCCCTTCCTTTCCCCCATCCCCTCCCCTAGGTGGCAAGTAGTCCAATACAAAAAAACCAAATAATTCCCGACAATGGAGCTTACATTACATACAAATGTTAGCTATCAAAATTAATAATAATATTATAACCCAATAGGTCAACAAAAATGCTTGAAGTATCAACATAATGCACTATATTGGTATTTTTGGTTCAAAATAGAAATTATTTCAATTTCTAGTTTCCAGAAGCAACTTTTAAAATCATAGTAGAACATAATCTACTTAGAGTGAAATTTATAGAAATCATATGGCTTCTTTTTTAATGAAAGCCCAGAGTTTATTCTCACCCTATGCATGTACTTATTTTCAATTAAAATTAATTGAAATTATATTCATATATACAGAAAAGCAATTAGTAAAACTATTCATATTGATTATTAAAACAACCATTGTGCATGTTGAGCTGTCTACAATTGTCAGAACTCAATACTATTTTGATAATTTGTTGAGTACATTATAATAGCTTTCTCAGTATAGTTAAAACTACAAACCTTTAACTTAAAAGTTTTCCCAAATCTAATTACTATTCCTTTTTGGCAGCTATCTCTTTGGAGAAAAATATATGATGTCTTCTCTTTACTAATTACATCATTTTTATAATGGATTCTTATTCTAAAAACATCATATTAAAATCAATGCAGTAGCTGAGATCACAAAACTGGCATGATATGAATTCTGTTATATCTCTGCCTCATGCTGAAGTGTTATTTGCTGAACTTAAACCAAATTTCTCTGTCTTCCTCTTACATTCACGGGAATATATACATGTGCACATACAAACACACACAGTCTGCTTCCATAAGGCAAGTATGTTTATTATTTATTTTGAACAAAGTACATTTTTTTCATCATTTTACTTTGTTGTGACATTTTGTTTGGAACACAACAAAAAGGAACCTTAGTGGAAACACTCATCACTCACTTTGTTATTGCAAAAGTGTTTTTGTTGGATTCCCAAATCCTGGATTCTGCCCCTCTCTAGTCCATCTTCCATATAGATGAATGAATTATCTTTCCAAAGCACAGGTTCAACCATGCCAATCACCTTCTCCAGAAATAGTTCCCTACCGTTTACAGAATAATATATAGACCCCTTAGCTTGGCATTTAAATGCCTTCAAACCCGGCAACAATCAACCTTTCCAAATCATTGCACTCTACTGCCCAAATTTGCTATTTATTTATATTTAATATACTTTAAATTAACTTATATATGTAAATGCTATTACTCCCAGTAGACTGTAAGCTCTTTGGAGTCAGAGTTTTATTTACATTTTTTTCTGTATCCCACTCCCCAGCACCAGACAGGTAATCTAGTCAAAATGGCCTGCTCACTTTTCCCTAAGAATTTTTTTCCAGGTCATTACCCCTGCTTAAGCTATACTCTCTTCCCTTCACAACATCAACCACTTAGCAAACCAGTTCAGCTCTTCATTCAATTTTATTCTTAAATCCTTTGTTCCCATATCCTATCACTGCTCATGCATCACCAAACCCCAAGCCTGTTATTCCTTTCATCTTCATCCACCTTCTCTAGTTCTACTTAAGTGCTAATGAACACAGCTGAAGAAACTAAAATAATTATATTGACTGAATCCACTAAGGATTTATATTCTCTAATCTTAATTGAGCTCTCACTGCAGCAAGGTAATCCTTTTTTCCCTAGCTGATTATCTAATCACAACACCATTCCAAATATCTTCTCTCAAACTTTTATCTACACCTCTCCTCTTCTTTAGGAAATGCCTTTATTTCCTACTTTGCTAAAAAAAATAAAATAAAATAAAATAAAAAAGATACTTTCTCAAAGAACTACCTATTTTCTCTTTGTTCTTATCTCATAATTTTACATCATCCTCAACAATTCCTTTCCTCTAGTCTCCAAGACTTCAGATGATTTCTCCTTACTAAGGTTAACAGGTTCTCTTAGTCCTCTTCCCTCTTGTCTTCTCCAGAATATTGCTCCTCTCTCTCATCTTTTCTCTCTTCTTCAGTCTCTCCTATCTACTGGCTCTTTACTTGCTTCCTATAAACACTCCCAAATCTTTCCCATCCTGAAAATTTTTTTTCCTAGCATACTACTACCAGCCCCACCATCTACTATTATATATTTCAATCTTTTCTCAGCCAAACTCTCTGAAAACAACCTCTTTCACTCTTCTCAACCCCTTAGGTCTGGCTTTTATCCTCATTGTTCAAATGAAATTGCTTTCTTCAAGATTACCATCATTTAAATGTCAAATCTAATCTTTTTTCATTCATTT
Source organism: Myrmecobius fasciatus (assembly GCA_023553655.1). NCBI lineage: Eukaryota > Metazoa > Chordata > Mammalia > Dasyuromorphia > Myrmecobiidae > Myrmecobius > Myrmecobius fasciatus. Next base: position 6,436 of record JAJPUD010005967.1, on the reverse strand, counting down.
TCCAAATTCACTTCTCTAGTTTTTGACACAATTTATCACCCTTTCCTCCTAGATGTTCTTTCCTTTCTTGATTTTTGGGATACTATTCTCTCCTGGTTCTCCTCCTACCTGTCTGACTGTTCTTTATCAGACTGCTTTTCTAATTATATCATACAAACTAATTTTAAGTATATCACAAGATTTTATATCAAGCTTTCCACTCTTTTTTTTCCTCTAAATTCTTTCTTGATTATTTTATCATGATTATCATGCATGGGTTCAACTATTTCAACAAAGATGATTCCCTAATCTAAATATCCATGCAAAGCCTCTATCCAATCTTCAGTTCACATTAACAATTATCTATTAGACAATTCAATATGAAAGTACTAGAGAAAACTCAAATTCAACATGTTCAAAATGTAACCTATTTTTTTTCACCTATTACTGAGAATACCACCATCCTTTCACTTCACCTCAGTATCATTCCTGGCTTTTTACTGTCACTCAGTTTATTTGGTATTCAGTTGTCAAACCCTCAGTGTATAGAGTGATGGGCCTAAAGTCAGGAAGGCATGATTTCTAATCCATCTTTAGATTCTTACAAATTATGTGACTTTGGATAAATCACTTACCTCTGTTTACCTATTTCCTCTAATGTAAAATGGGAATAATAATAAATGCTAATAAATTTATATCCCAAAGTTGTTGTAAGAATCATATAAGTTAATGTTGGCAAAGTGTTTAGCCCAGTGTTTTCTGTCACACAGTAAGAACTATATAAATGAAGGCTATTATTGTCACTATTATTAATTATTTTTATTTTGCCATTTGTATTTTCACAATATCTTTCAAATATGGCCTCTCTATTCATTGCCATAACCTTCACCCTAGTTCAGAACCTCATCTCTTCTTACCTATTCTGCTGCATAACCTAATTTTTTGGTCTCCCTAACTCATGTCTCAGTCTAAATCTATACTCCAATCAAACTTATTTTCCTTTAAAAAAAAGTTTCATAATGTCACCACCAATGCACCTCCATAAAATCCATAGTTTCTTATTGCTTCTAGGATTAAATAGAAAATCTTCTGCTAGACATTTAAATCTCTTCACAACATAACTCCTTCCTGCTTTTGTAATCTTATACTATACTTCCCTCTTCAATCTTTTCATAGCATCTCAGGCATACTGACCTGATTTTGATTCTATATTTCTGACCCTTTCTTCCTCTGCTCTTTGCCTTTGCCCTGACTGTCCCTAGACATGGAATATTTTATCTCCTCACTTCTGCTTCTTGGAATCTATGATTATCTTGAAAACAGTTCAAGTACCACCTTCTTCATGAAGTCTGTTCATGTACCTTCAGTTGCTAATTATAGGCAGCCTTTCTCAAAGCAACCTTATACACACATACTTCATATATACTGTGGGTATTTCCAAACTACTACAATAAAGCAAATATTGCAATAAAATTTACAACAGGACTTTTTTTGGTTCTCCAGTACATATAAATGTTATGTTTACACATATATTACATATAAATGTTATGTTTACATTGTATTGTAGTCTATTAAGTGTGTAATTATGTCTAAAAAATTAAAATATGATAATTTAAAAATACTTTATTGCTAAAAATCTGAGCCTTCGGCAAATAGTAATTTTTAGTGGTGGAGGATCTTACTTCAATGTTGATGACTGCTGACTGATCAGGGTGGTGTTAGCTGAAGGTTGGGATGGCTGTAGCAGTTTCTAAAAATAAGACAATGAAGTTTACCATATCAATTTTACTTCAACATTTAGAGGCCATTGTAGGATTATTAATTGCTCTAACCTCAATATTGTTGTGACTCAGGGAAGAGGAACATCTAAGGCACAGAGAGAGACTGGAAGACAGGTCAGCAGAACAGTCAGAGCACATACAATGTTCTTTGATTAAGCTCAGCATCTTATATGGAGGTCATTTGTGTCACCCCAAAACATTTACAATAGTAACATCAAAGGTCACTGCTCATTGATCACATATCACAGATAACCACAGCAGATATAGTAAATATGACAAAGTTTGAAATATTCTGAGAAATAGTAAAATGTGTCACAAAGACATGATGTGACATGTGCTATAGGAAAATGGCATTGATAGACTTGCTTGGTACATGGTTGTCACAAATTTTCAAATTGTAAAAAAAAAAAATTTATCTGCAAGTACAATAAAGCAAAGTTCAATAAAATTAGGGATGCCTGTATTCATTTGTATATATTCTTTTGAGGCATGAATCCATGTCTCCCAACTTTGAACACAAGCTATTTGAGTATAGAGACAGCTCTAATTTCATCCATGCTTCCCTAGTTCTTAGTGAAGTTCCTCACACATAATAAGTACTTAATAAATACTTGTTAATTATCAGACCTAATCAATTGGAAAAAATCAGACCTAATCAATTGGAAAAATATTAAGTGCTTATTGGTAGGCAGAGCGAACATAATAAAAATGACAATACTACCCAAACTAATCTACTTATTTAGTGCCATACCAATCAAACTCCCAAGAAATTATTTTACAGATCTAGAAAAAAATAGTAGCAAAGTTCATTTGGAAGAACAAAAGGTCAAGGATTTCAAGGGGATTAATGAAAAAAAAAGGCAGATGAAGGTAGCTTTGCTGTACCAGATCTAAAACTATATTATAAAGCAGCCGTAACCAAAACCGTTTGGCACTGGCTAAGAAATAGAGCAGTCGGTCAGTGGCACAGGATAGGTTATCAGGACAAACTAGGCAATAACCTTAACAATCTAGTGTTCAATAAACCCAAAGACCCCAGCTTTTGGGATAAATACTCACTATTCGGCAAAAACTGCTGGGAAAATTGGAAACTAGTGTGGAAGAAATTAGGGCTTGACCCATACCTAACACCATATACCAAGATAAGATCTAAATGGGTTCATGATCTAGATATAAAGAGTGATTTTGTAAACAAGTTAGAGGAACGTAATATAGTTTACCTCTCAGACCTGTGGAGATGGAATAAATTTATGTCCAAAGAAGATCTGGAACTCCTAATTGAACACCAGATGGATAATTTTGATTATATTAAGTTAAAAAGTTTCTGTACAAATAAAACTAATGCAGACAAGATTAGGAGGGAAGCATCAAATTGGGAAATCATCTTTACATTTAATGGTTCTGATAAAGGCCTCATTTCTAAAATATATAGAGAATTGTCTCATATATATAAGAATTCAAGCCACTCTTCAATAGATAAGTGGTCAAGGGATATGAACAGGAAATTTTCAGATGATGAAATTAAAACCATCTCTAGTCACATGAAAAGTTGCTCCAAATCACTGTTGATCAGAGAAATGCAAATTAAGACAACTCTGAGGTAACACTACACACCTGTCAGATTGGCTAAAATGACAGGAAAAGATAACGATGAATGTTGGAGGGGATGTGGGAAAACTGGACAATAATACATTGTTGGTGGAACTGTGAATGGATCCAACCATTCTGGAGAGCAATTTGGAGCTATGCTCAAAAAGTTGTCAATCTTGAGGGTTGATTTTATGAATTGATTATTACATTATGATTATGATATGATTACTGTGATTTTATGATTATTATCATATGATTACTGTGATTTTATGATTACTAGTATGTTTATTATGATTTTATGAATCTTATGATATGATAAACTGAAAAAGAACTTATAGGTAGAAAAGGGATAACACTGGAAGAAGAGGAAAAGGAGGTAAAATAAGGGAAATTACATCACATGTAGAGGCAAAGAAAACCTATAATGATTGAGGGGAGAAAAGGGAGGGGAATGAGAATTGGGTTAATCTCCATCTCATCAGATTTGGCTCAGAGGGAATAATAGACGTACTTATAAGGAAACTGGAGGGAAAAGGGGGGGAAAGGGGGTGGGTGGGGCTCTAAAGGGGAAGGATTGTTTGAGGGAAGTGGTTTTCAAAAGCAAAATAGTAGGGAGGAGGGAAAGGGGATAAGAAAGAGAAAAGCATAAGCTAGGGTAAATAAGATGACAGGAAATACAGAATTAGTTATTTTAACTGTGAATGTGAATGGAATGAACTCTCCCTTAAAGCAGAAGCAGATAGCAGAGTGGATTAAAAACCAGAATCCAACAATATGTTGTATACAAGAAACACATCTAAAACATAGAGATACATATAGGGTGAAGGTAAAAGGCTGGAGCAGAATCTATTATGCTTCAGGTGAACAAAAAAAAGCAGGGGTAGCAATCCTGATCTCAGACCAAGTAAAAGCAAAGATAGACTTAATTAAAAGAGACAAAGAAGGAAATTATATCTTCCTAAAGGGTACCATAGATGATGAAGCAATATCAATACTAAACATATATGCACCAAGTGGTATAGCATGGAAATTCCTAGAGGAAAAGTTCAGAGAGATGCAAGAAGAAATAGACAGCAAAACTATAATAGTGGGGGATCTCAACCTCCCTCTCTCAGAACTTGATAAATCAAACCACAAAATAAATAAGAAAGAAGTTAAGGAGGTAAACAAAATGTTAGAAAAGTTAGGTATGATAGATCTTTGGAGGAAATTAAATGGAGACAGAAAAGAGTTTACTTTTTTCTCAGCAGTCCATGGAACTTATACAAAAATTGACCATGTGCTAGGACACAAAAACCTCAAAATCAAATGCAGGAAGGCAGAAATAATAAATGCATTTTTTTCAGATCATGACGGAATAAAAATCACATGCAATATAAGGCCAGGAGAAAATAGACCAAAAACCAATTGGAAACTAAATAATTTTATCCTAAAGAATGAATGGGTGAAACAGCAAATTACAGACACAATTACTAATTTCATTCAAGAGAATGACAATAATGAGACAACATACCAAAATTTGTGGGATACAGCCAAAGTGGTAATAAGGGGAAATTTTATATCTCTAGATGCTTATTTGCATAAAATAGAAAAAAAGAAAATCAATGAATTGGGCTTGCAACTAAAAAAGCTAGAGAAAGAACAAATTAAAACCCCCCAATCAAATACCAAACTTGAAATCCTAAAAATAAAAGGAGAGATTAGTAAAATTGAAAGTAAAAAAACTATTGAATTAATAAATAAAACTAAAAGTTGGTTCTATGAAAAAACCAACAAAATAGATAAACCTCTAGTTAATTTAATTAGAAAAAGGAAAGAGGAAAATCAAATTGTTAGTCTCAAAAATGAAAAGGGAGAACTTTCCACCAATGAAGAGGAAATTAGAGCAATAATCAGGAGTTACTTTGCCCAACTGTATGCCAATAAATTTGATAACCTAAGTGAAATGGAGGAATATCTACAAAAATATAGATTGCCCAGATTAACAGAAGAGGAAATAAATTACTTAAATAGTCCCATTTCAGAAAAAGAAATAGAACAAGTCATTAATCAACTCCCTAAGAAAAAATCCCCAGGACCAGATGGATTTACATGTGAATTCTACCAAACATTTAAAGAACAGTTAACTCCAATATTATATAAACTATTCGAAAAAATAGGAAATGAAGGACTCCTACCAAACTCTTTTTATGATACAGACATGGTACTGATACCTAAACCAGGTAAAACAAAAACAGAGAAAGAAAATTATAGACCAATCTCCTTAATGAATATTGATGCAAAAATCTTAAATAAAATATTAGCAAAGAGATTACAGAAAATCATTCCTAGAATAATACACCATGACCAAGTAGGATTTATACCAGGAATGCAGGGATGGTTCAATATTAGGAAAACTATTAACATAATTGACTATATTAATAACCAAACTAACAAAAACCATATGATAATCTCAATAGATGCAGAAAAAGCATTTGATAAAATTCAACATCCATTCCTATTAAAAACATTAGAGAGTATAGGAATTAATGGACTTTTCCTTAAAATAGTCGGTAGCATCTATTTAAAACCATCAGCTCGCATCATATGTAATGGTGATAAACTGGAACCATTCCCAATAAGATCAGGGGTGAAACAAGGTTGTCCACTATCACCATTGCTGTTCAATATTGTATTAGAAATGCTAGCCTTGGCAATAAGACAAGAAAAAGAGATTAAAGGAATTAGAGTAGGTCATGAGGAAACCAAATTATCACTGTTTGCAGATGATATGATGGTCTACTTAGAGAACCCTAGAGAATCAACTAAAAAACTATTAGAATTAATCCACAACTTTAGCAAAGTTGCAGGATACAAAATAAATCCACATAAATCATCAACATTTTTATACATCACCAACAAAATGCAACAGCAAGAGATACAAAGAGAAATTCCATTCAAAATAACTATCGATAGTATAAAATATTTGGGAATATATCTGCCAAGGGAAAGTCAGGAACTATATGAGCAAAACTACAAAACACTCTCCACACAAATAAAGTCAGATCTAAACAATTGGAAAAACATCAAGTGCTCTTGGATAGGTC
>JAJPUD010005966.1:61619-142282 GCA_023553655.1 Myrmecobius fasciatus | reverse complement strand
ACTTTTGGCATTTGTCATTTCTGATATATGTAAGGTATTATCTCAAAGTTGTTTTGCCTTTTTCTAATCAACAGTAATTTAGAGCATTTTAAAAATATAACTCTAGATATGGCTTTTAATTTTTAGTTTTTTTGAGAAAAGACCTTTATCAGAGAAACTTGCTATAAATTAGAGTGGATAAAAATATATATTGTACAGATCACAATAACAATTGGATGAACTGGTTGTTTTACCAAGTTACCTGAATCTTGGAGAGGAATTATTAGTGGATAGTGAATTTAATCCAAAAGAAATGGACAAATAATCATGTTATTTATTGATGCACCTTGTACCTTGAGGGCAACCTAGTGATGTTGTGGGTAAGGTGAATATTAATAAAGCAAAAGAATAAAAATCTTGTATCTTTAAAGAATCTGTATGCTCTGAATTAGAGGAAGGGATAAGGAAATTGTGAAAGTAGAGCAATTTAGGAGAGTAGACCCTGAGGCTAAGCACCCAGGAAAGAATGAGGAAATTATCCTCTTCCGCTTTCTCTTCTAATATAGTATGGTCCTCTGACCTTGTTCCTGGAACTCAGGCTTCTATTCCCTTCCATCTGGGTTCTTGCAATAAATCCCACAAAAAAAATGTGGTTGAAGTCTTTTATAATATTTCATGCTGTTAATCAAATTGCAATATGAGTTCTAATTAAACAAACAAATCAACCAAACTAGTTCTGGTATTCTCTTTATCCCGATCAGGTGATGTCCCTGGATGTACTATGTAAAGAAGTAATATATAGGACAGATTTTGTTTGGTCTAAAAGAATTAATTCTTTCCCACGATGTCCCCTAGTATTTCCTACTTTTCCTCCTATGTGATTAATATCATGGCACCATTGATGGGGCTATATCTTACACGCTTAGTTATTATAGTTCCTTGCATGTTACCTATATAATCATCATCATTAATAGTAAAAATATGCTATTCTTTATATATAAATATTACATTATTGGAACACTATTAGAAAACACCAACAAATCAGCAAATATTTCTTGAGTACCTAAAATAGTCAACACTGCCTGTGTGACAGATAAAGTAGTATTAGGCATGGTGTTATATAAACTCCTTGAGGACAGGCAGCTCCTTGCTTCATTTTTGATTTTCACTTCCACTAGAATTGGCATACTATTTTGTATATAGAAATGCAAAACAAATGTTTGTTGAATTGAATTAAATAGTCCTTGCCCTCCAGCAACTTATAATTGACCTAAAAAATGATACATGTGTGAAAGAATTAGCGAGCAATATAAAACAATATATTTAAATGCCAAATTGTGTGATATTTTAATTGCTGGCATCTTCAGGAATATCATCAATAATAAGACTTAAAGATAGCTAGGATGAATATAAGTGGAGAAGAGTGGGAAGGACATTCTAGGCAGAGAGAATACAATAAGCAGTTGAAGAAGTGAATGTATAGAATGCACACAGGCCAGAGAGAAAATTGACCAGAAACTTTTGAGTTAATTCTCCATACCTATAGTAAGTCTTGAACCATCTATTCACATCTGTAATATGACTTTGTGGCTGGTTTAAGGCATTTGAAAAATAGTCTACTAGCTATACTACCTAGGAAAATTATTTAACTTCTCTAACTCTGTAAACATGGGGATCATAATGTTTACCTTGCCTTGATTATGGGAAGTGAATGAGATAATGTATAAAGCAACATATTTTCCATTGATATGTAAAGATGGTTATTTGCCTAGAAAATAATGTGGATGGGGGGCAGCTAGGTGGCGCAGTGATTAGAGCACCAGCCCTGAAGTCAGGAGGACCTGAGTTCAAATTTGGTCTCAGACACTTCCTAGCTGTGTGACCCTGGGCAAGTCACTTAACCCCAATTGCCTCAGCAAAAAGCAGAAAAAAAAATAATAATGTGGATGAGAGGGATCCTGCTACAACTAAAAGAAGCTGGAAAGTGGGGAGGGCCGCATACAACCAAATATAAGAATATGGATGCATACATTGATCAGAAAACCAACTACATCAATTTGAACTCTTACTGTTGTTCCACTATTGAACTTTTCAGTCCATTGCCTGGACTATCATATACAGAATACGTGAAAGATAATCTAAAGGAGGAAGCATTAGCTACTGGGAAGTTGAGGATAGACTTCTTGCATAAGGTACTGTTTTTCTAAGTCCTGAATAGAAGAAATGAGGAGAGATGAAGAGGAAGAATATTTCATTCTTAGGAAGCAGTTTGTGGTAAGACATGAAAAAAGAGATGAAGTGTCTTGTGCAAGAAATTGGAAATAAGCCAGCAGAACAATATTACAGAGCATGTAGATGAATGAGAGTAAAAAGTAGAGTAAATATAGTGAAGCTACCTGGAAAAATAAGAAAGAGCCAAGTTGGGAGGAGTTTTCAGTGACAAAGAGAAGGCTTTCTATATGACCTGGCAGATAATAGGAAGCTGCTAGAACTCATTGAGCAGGGTGATGATATGATTGACCTATGCTTTAGAAAGTCATCATGCTAGCTGAGTGAAAGATGGATTGCAAGGTGGAGAGCTGAGTCAGAAAGAATAGTTAGAGGATTATTGCAAAAGACCTGACAAAAGATTATGAGGGTCTGACCTAGGATGATGACTATGGGAGTGAAGAGGAGCCTATTCAGTTCCTGGCTCTCCAGTTTCCTATATTGGCTTTTCCATGTCACAGTTGTGGATCCTTCTCTCCTAGTCCTAGTTACGAACAAAATAAAATGATATTTCTGTCCTTTAAGGCTGATAACACTTTCCAGAATTTAATATAAAATATTCACTTTTGGAGGCAGATTAAAGGAGATTTAAACTCCAAAAATAACATGAAATAACTCGACCATCAAATATGTTGCTTTCACTGGGACAGGTGAGAGAGATTTTTGTTAGGGATCAACTTTCAATTCTCTTAGTCTGTAAGCATCAGAAAATACACTACAGCATGAAAAAGATAAAAGTGTTGTTACCTGAAGCATATACAAATGGAGCTTAATCCAATCTTTATCTTGCCCTCTCTTTGTAAAAGAGAAATTTCTCTAGATGAGTATCAAGAGTAGAAATGAATGGAACTATTACCAAAAATGGGTTTTGGAACCTGCTGGCCCTGCCATAAAATAAACAATCCATAAATGATAGAGTGGTAAATAAAATCATTATAATTATTTAGTCATTCAGTCATGTCTAACTCTTTGTGACCCCATGAACCATAGCATTTCTATCCTTCCTTTTATCCTAAAATTATGAAGAACATGTTCATTGCTTCCAAATCATTGTGTATACATCTCATCTCTCCTGTCCTCTTCTCCTTCCCAACATCATTTTCAAAAGTGGCCAATAGGTTTTTCAAAAATATCCAGCCAGCAATTTCCTCTTTTTTTTAACTTAAAGTTAAAAGTTAAAAGTTAAAGTTTTTAACTTAAAAATATTTTTGATGCTTTTTATACTATCATTATCATTCTCTATTTCTTCCTTCCATCCTTCCTTCCATTTCCTTAACTTTCTTTGTAACAAATATGAATAGTAAGGCAAAATAAGTCAATATGTTGACATTGTCTGAAAATGCATGTCTCATTCCTCACCTAAAGTCCACTATTTTTTTTTATCTAGATAGGAATAAGGTGACATCACTCAAGTCACAATTAGCAATGATTAGATTAATCAGCAACTTTTCTCATTCTAAACATTTTGAAAATATCAACAGCAGTCCTATTTCTAGCTACCTTATTACAAATTGTAGAGGTTAGCATTTGAAGAAACTCTATTCTAGAAAAATTAATATTAAAGGTTATGATTCTAATCTTTAGTACATAAATATTTATGAAAGAACTTGGCTGAAATTAAGTAACAAATGACAAGAAGTAGATACAACTGAATCCAACCACTTAATAATCTCTTTATGGCTACTAGATTTGGTTGAGTAATCTGGAGACCAAATATCCAATGAAATCAAATTTCTTCTTGCCTGTTACTTTTATTGCATGGCAAAACAACTGCCAACTCTTTTTCCATTCTTCAGGATAATCTATGAGCCATATTTCCATTTGGCTGCTATTACATTTTTATTTATGACAAATAAAATTTTATTTTTGTTTTTGTTTATTTATGACAATTATGTTAATAAGATAGTATTTCAGTTTCTTTTGTAACCTGTGCCTTCATTGGTTCTTAGACAAGCCAAGAAAGCAAAAGGTTAAATCAATATTTGCAGATCATCTAAGAAGTCTGACACAGTTAAAAGAACACTGATCCTGAACTCAGAACACTGGAGTGAAAATCTTGACACAATATTTACTGTTTGTGTTACCTTAAATAAATCACTTAAATGCTTTGACTCCAGTTTCCTTATCCATAAAATGGTAGTGTGGAGATGGGTTTGACTAGTTGGCTTCTTAGATACTTTCCAGTTCTAGATCTATGATTCTTTGATCTTGAATTTTTATTTCAATATCCTTAGCTTTTAATAATTTAAAAATAATAAAATATGAAATTTACCTAAAATGCTTTTCATATGTAAGATTTTTTAAATCAAATAGATAAATCAAATGACACTTAAACATTGCCTTTCCTTAGTATTTTAAAGTATCCTTTTAGTGCATATAGACACTAGGGTCTTTTTTTGAACTAAAGTGCTAAATATTCCACTCTGCTGCAGAGATCACAACTTTGGGTGGGCTGGCCACAGTGTTCGAATACCAAATGTACACTTGCCAAAAAAAATTAATTTATGGAGAACTCTCACATGGCAAGCACTTATAAGGTGGTCAGAAAAAGCAATACGAGTACACTCTAAAGATCTCTCTTAAGAACTTTAGAATTGATAATGTAACATGAGAGACACTGGCACAGGATTACCCAGAATGGGCACACCCTTATCAGAGAAGATGCTATTCTCTGTGAGCAAAGCAGTATTGAATTAGCTCAGAAGGAACATGAGATGAGCATAGAGAATCTATACCAAATGTTTAGAGAGATTATTTGTGTCTGACCTATGATGGAGCATTTCAAGCTTGTTTTGGTCTGATCAGCCACAATGAGACACATTATAACTCGATTGTAACATAGTAATATTATTTTGGTCCTCTTTGAGAACAAAGGACACCAATCAATCAACTTGATAACCATAATGTGTATTTACCCATATTATTTCATATTTTCACAACTTTACAAGATGGCTGTAGCATCATCCCTATTTTACATATGAGAAAACTGAGGCACAGAGAAATGAAATGATTTACTCATAGTCACACAGTTGGTAAATATCAGAAGCACAGGATTTGAACCTAAATTGTCCTCACATCAAGCCCAGCTCTCCACCCACTATTCCACATTGCCTCTCAGACACAAACATAATCTGGGTCTTAGAGTTGACTTTATTACTGGGGTGCCACTAAAGAATTATTCTTTGCCCTGACCCTACTTCCCAATAATACATGTTCTGTGTTTACATGCAAAGGATATGGCTTTTTCTCTCTCAAACTGGCTGTTAACAGAAAGTATTGATCGCCCTCTTGTGGTCTAGGTAAAGAACACATTGAAAAAGAAAACCTACAAATAAATTTTCAAACACTTAGATATCATTTGCTTACAGAAAAATTCCATGTACATTTCAACTACATGGCAGGAATTGCTATTCCACGCTTATGAATAATATTGCTAATAATTGTGAATTAATATAGAAAAATTCTAGACTATTTTAAGGTGTTTTGTTTTTACTAAGAAGATAATGTAGACTCTATTGTAGATAAGGAAGTCATTTAGAATCTTCATATTCAAATAGTTTCCAGTGGTCTTAAAGTACCTAGGGTATAATGGTATCAAAATAATATCATAACATAATTTCTTTTCCACCCTCCCTACTTTTTGGCAAGTAATAAAACTGTGGAAAGAAGGGAAATAATAATAAAACTAGCATTTAGATAGCTTTCTAAGATTTGCACAGCACTTTAGAAATAGTATGACATTTGATACTCACAAGAACCAGTAAGGTAGGTGTTATTGCTATCTCCACTTTACAGATGAGGAAATTGAGGCAGAAAAAGGTTAAATGATTTGCCCAGTGTCACATAACTAGTAAGCATCTAAGGTTGAATTTGAACTCAATTCTTCCTGACTCTAGCTTACCACACCATCTTGCTAATGTAGGTGAGAGCATATAGATAAAGAAAATTGCCTACAGCAATTTCTTCTCATGTTTTCTCAGTTCTACATAAAATTGAAAGTCAATGACACTGGAAGAAATGTGTTAAAAACAAAAGCAACTTAATTTATATTAGTTCCCTTGGGAAAATTTTGTGTTTTCATTAGATAATCTATAATTTGGTGCTTATAAGCAAAACAATATTAAACATTTCAACCTCATTATTTCTTTTAGCAATGGCTCTATCAAAATCTTGTTCTCATGTCATATCTCCTGTATAATCTAGTATCCAGAAAAGGGTTAAAGACTTATGAACTTGAAGCTGGAAGGGACTACCAATGTCTTTGAAGTCAATTTCCCCTATTACCCCATCTTATAGAGGAAAAAACTGAAACCCTTGGAGGCTAAGTATAATTTAGTCATCAGAATTCAATTAATTTATGGATTTTTCTAGACCATCTGGTAACACAAGCACTTGTGTAGTTTGAACTTCTCTTTTTGGCATTTAAAGTCTTTTACAACCTTCCAACTTCTTTCCAGACTGACTCTATATTACTCCTCCTGCCACCATTCCTCAAGCTAGTTGACTTCTTGTTCTCCATACAAAAATTCTCTCTCCCATCCCCTTTCAAAGTATAGTCTGTAAGATTATAAAGGACTTAATTTAAATACCAAGCAGAGGATTTCCACCTGTATTAGCATCTGTGTTATCAGATACTCTTAAAAGGCCATAATTTGATAGAATTCTGATGATTAAATTCTTCTTTAATCAAAAGCCCATTTTGTCATACTAATTTTCTATCTGTGTTGTTATGGCTTGAATATCCTAGTCAGAGACTACAGTCTCTAAAGAATTGAAAATCATTCTTATCTAACAGGTGATGCAAAGATACGTGGTGACTGCAAGGAAATTGCAACATGTTACAAGTCAAGGATTATGAAGAAGAACTTGACTAAGATATATTAGAGAATTGTATGATTGGGGGAAAAAAAGATAGGTCACAGAGTTAAAATAGATAGTGAGGGATGACCATTGTGTATACCAGTAGTATTCTGAAGGGGCAACCAAAGAACGTTCCCAGTGTGTTTGATGTTGAATTTATGGGTTGCAATGGACAAAAATAGTGTTAGATGGCTGTGATTTGTATTATTGGAGGGAACATCTGAATCATTGAGATCCCAGATCAGTTTGAAAGCATTTTGTATTAACTTATTTGTGTAAATATTGTTTTCTCTAAATAAAAGTTCTTTTGAAAGCAAAGGCTAATTCAGTTTTGTATGCCCCGTGTAGCACAGTGTTAAACATAGAAATGATTTTGAATGAATGGATTAGTACTGGTAGTAATCTGGAGTGAAATATATGAGAAAAAAATAGAGAGGGTGTTCTTATCAATGTGACTCAAACTGTGGTCAATCACTTAATGACTAATAAAGAAAATACTAAATTGAATTTGATACGAAGTGAATATTTTTCCCTTTACCAATTCTTCATGTATCCAGGCCTTTGTGTTTTATATTTTATCCATTCATTCAATATTTCTTATATGTTGACTAAGTGTAAAATGCTGGGATAATAAAATGATCTTTCAAAAAAAAAGAATTAATTTCATTTGTTTAAAATCCAGTGAGAAACATGATAAGTATGGGAAATTGATCCAAAAATTTTAAAGTGCTGCACACATTCATGATATAATTTCTCAAGTGTTATTTTTTTTGCAACATGCACAAAGCATCCATTTATTGTTGCTCAGGATTATCTCACTTTGAGTCATGAATTATTGCTCATATATCAAACTCCTAGCAGAATATACTCAAACTCATCCAGACAAGCACCGAGCCACTATCACTGACTGAAATCAATTAAATCAATCTTCTTCACTGTTAACCTTCCCATGAACCATCTAGGGTTTCCAAAGTGGGCAAGAGAGAATGCTTGGTACAAAGGTCATTTTAGTGAAATGATAAACTCTGGATTGTCAAATAAACATTGTTCATATAGAACTCTAGCCAAAATGTAGGAGACTATATGGAACAGTCTTTGCGTGACTGAAGCAAAAAGACCTGACAAAGAAAGAACTGAGGTTTGATGTTGACCGAGCTATAACAAAGACAATTTTTGGTTTTTAACTGATATTTGAAAGATGTCACAGGTGCTTTTAACAACATCCACAGGCAGAGAAAGCACATTTTGAAGTCTGGAGTGCCATTATAAAAAACAATAAAAGATTACAAAGATATTTTTACCATCAGCTATTGTTGCACTCAATTTCTCCTATATATTTTGGTTTCTGGGAGGAAAGTCATCTACTTTTAAATAGTAAATTAATAGCAGCTTAATTCACAACAAGTCACCATAGAGTGACAGGAAAATATTGATGGAGCTTTTGGGAAATTTCATTGCTTCATGAATGCATGAATGAATAGGATAGCAGTTATCAAAAGTTCCAGAGTCTCATAACTCCCAGTCCCAGAAATCCATGTTTATGATGACCTTAAATCCAAAAAATTGTCCAGGTCAAGGACCCAATGAATCTGGGTTTAATCCATGCTTCCAAAATGTGACCCTTGGATCCAATAAGATCCAACTTCAAATGTTTTATTGACTTAAAAAAAATCAATTAGCATATGTAAACCAGTAATTCAGTTGGGACTAGCCCTCTGAAATTTCTAGGTAATATTTGGGTCTGTCTCAAATGACAAAAAAAAAAACCCTCTCTTTAAAAAATTCTTGGGGTAGATACATGGCACAGTGGCTAGAGCATTGGCTTTGGAATCAGGAAATCCTGAGTTCAAATTTGATCTCACATACTTAGCACTTCCTAGCTATATGACCCTGCATAAATTACTTAATCCCAATTGCATCACAAAGGAAAAAAAAAAAGAAATTTCAAAATTCTCTTATGAAATTGCAGCTGAAGATCATCGATGGTGGTATAAGGTTAGATTTTAGATATACACTTGATATGCTCTACAAAGTGGCATGTTTGGTATAGTACAAAGAATCTTGGCCTTGGAATCAGGAGATATAGATTTGTACCTAATCTCCTATTTTTTGGCCATGTGGTCTGGGCAAATCAATGAATGGATCCGGTCCTTAGCTTAGCGTTTATTATCTAGAAAATAGTAATTATATAATTTGTACTATAAATTTTCCAAAATTATTATGGGAAAAGCAGTTTTTTTCCCCTGAGGCAATTGGAGTTAAGTGACTTGCTCAGGGTCACACAGCTAGGAAGTGTTAAGTGTCTGAGGCCAGATTTGAACTCAGATTTGAAAATAGGATTCAATAGGGTAATTTACAGAAGGCAAAAATAAACTTCAGCTCCTCCACAAATTTCAATGTGTGGATTATAAATTATATTTTCTCTATAATCTTCATTTATTCAGGGAGCATTTACCAAACACTACAGTCTAATATGTTATAAAAATACTGAAAATGTACTCAAACATAAATGTATATATAAATTTAATAAAAATATACTAAAATATTAAAAATATAAGAAAGTTTATCTAAAAGAAAATAAATATATTTCTATTAAGTGGTTACTATATTAAAATATAAATACGCAAATAAATTTAATAAAAATATACTAAAATATTAAAAATATAAGAAAGTTTATATGAAAGAAAGAATAAATATATTTCTATTAAGTATTTACTATTAAGTATATGTTTTCAATTGGGAAGTTATTTATTTGATAGAGTGATTGGTCAATAAATTGATTCTTCCTTGCCAGGAATGATAGTGTTAATTGAATACTGTTTCAGGAGCTAAAGGAGGAAACAGGACAGGAAGCTGAGTTTCAGAGAGCTTAAGTGATGGTTATTCCAGAGCTAGGTAGGATATAAGCCCAGGTTGTGTAACTCATAAACAATGGATATTTCCCCTAACTCATTATTAAAAGTTTCTTTCTCTTTCTCTTTCTCTCCAAAATGAAATTAATGAAAAAGATATAAGGTCTTTTGATGATAGCTGGCTCCCTCTAAATTACAGAGGATTTTCAAACAGGGACTGAATAACCACTTGTAAATATTGTAAATGGAATTCTTATTTAGGTTGGTCTAGATGACCTCTAAGAGCTCTTCACATTTCAAACAAAGTTCTTAATTTTCTGATGCAACTCCATTTATATTATTATTATTTTAATCATGTAATTGTAATTTATTTTTTCCAATTACATGTAAAGAAAGTTTTTGACTCCTTTTGTATTAAGAATCCATTAATTTTTAAACAATATTAACCCTATAGAACAGTAATCCAAAACTCAATTATAGCTCACTATTCAGAAAGAGCTGTGTTCAAATTCTAATTCTTTTATATTTTGTCTGCGTAACCTTGAGCAAGTAATTTCATTTCTGAGAACTCTAGGAGTCAATGACTTATAATATTCCTCAGGAAATATTTTTAAAAATACATAGATAACAATAAAAATAAATGATATTAATATACCATTTTCTAGGTCAATGTGTAGCTTGTATGGATTTTTATGTATAGTTTAGTGATCCATTTCTACTTCAGCTTTATATCACTGCTCTAGTAAATCCTTTAATTTGCAGAGAAAGTAAAGACCTGAATTGACAGAGTTTCCTCATCTGGGAGATTCCTACATCAAACATGAATGAGTAAATGAATTGCTTGATGAGTCTCTTTCCTCTAATATTTCTGTGCTTATGTCTTTGGAATGTTGTTAAGTCAAAAGTTATTCAATCAATAGATATTTACCATGATCAATATGGGGATAGATGCTGTTTAAAAAAAGATCCTTACTACCCATTAAAAATTGCTGGTAATGTCAATAAATAGTTTTCATTAGTGCTAAATGTATATCAAACTATCACAAGTAAAGTTGCAGGCAAAGCAAAGCAGGAAAAAAATGTGTGTGTGTGTGTGTGTGTGTGTGTGTGTGTGTGTGTGTGTGTGTATGGGTGGATGCGAGTATGTGTATGTATGTGCATCACTACCAGGGAGGTATGAATTTGTTGTATATTGTCATTTAAAGCAAGCATTTCTGCAAATACTCTATCAATTTGTCTTCATGGGCTTTGGGGGAAATTTTAAATTATTTTTAAAAATAAACTGTATAGTCAGTCCATTTAAGAAACAAGGTATCCTGTAGGGTAAAATTGGAGGATTACTAATTATCCCAAATAAAGCTTACAGTGAATTGACCATTCAGTTAATGGTTCATTTGCACAAAATTGGATTTGACTGGTTCCTATTTTCTTGAGATTATTATTCCTAGTGGGAAATGTATTTTAAAGCACATTGATGATTATAATCACTAATCCTAAAATCCTAAATTGGCAAATGGAGGAAGTAAAAAAAAAAACACATTTGCAGGTGAACAAAAACTCAGAGAAGAAAATTATTTTCTCAGGACCACCCAGAACAATCTAGCGCAGAAGTGCCCTCTCTGTAAGCTTCACTCCCTAGGCTCAGAATTGGAAAAGTCTAACCGAAAGCAAGAATTTCTTCAATAACATTCTTCCCCTGGGAATGGGAAGAGCAAAAGGAGAAATTTAGAACTCAGTCTCATAAATCATTGAGCATATGATAGAAACAAAGTCCTTGAACTAGAAGAGAAAGCCAGTTTTGATTTCTTCCTGTATGCTTTTCATTAGACCTATACCATTATGAATAAATCGACCAGTCAAGGCTAATTTCTACTCAAATGCCATCTCCTCCACTAAATTTCTCTGCTCTCCCTAATGTCACTTTGTATACATTTTGTATTTATTTGTGTTCCTATTGTTTTCTTCTAATACAGTATAAACTTCTTGAGATCAGGAATTGTTTTTGGTTCTGTCTTTTTATTCATCATCTAACAGGATGACTAGGGTATAATAATTCCCTAATAAAAAATCCTTTTTTTTCCTCAAAGAATGAATGAATGAATGAATGACAAATTACTCCCTTCTCCACATGAAGAAACATGTTACTTCTAAAATGACCTGTTCTATTTGCTACAGGATTCTGATTGCAGGAAAATCAATTTTTTGTGCTTTGCCAAAATCTGTTACTTTTCTCCCAAATTCTCCTTATTTTCTCAGTAGCAATATTGAACAAGTCTATTTCCCTTTGTGTTATATTTGAACAAAGCTGAATGAGAAAGTATCACATCGCTGTGAATTATTAAAACTACTAATAGCTTGTAGATTCTCCCTGATTTCCTTCCTTCTGCACACTTCATTTTGTCAGTATTAAAGACAATAACAAATGTGCTCTGATCCACGTAGAATTGCTGTGCAATCTTGTCTGACTCCACATAACCTCATTTGGGTTTTCTTGGCAGAGATTCTGGAGCAATTTACCATTTCCTTCTGCAACTCATTTTTTTACAGATGAGGAAACTGAGGCAAACAGGATTAAGTGACTTGCTCAGAAACAGAAATAGTAAGTGTCTGAGACCATATTTGAACTCATAAAGATGAATCTTCCTGACTGTGGGTACATCATTCTATCCACTGTACTATGTAGCTGTCCCAGTGGAGAATACAGTGGGACTACTACTTTTTTCATCATAACACTCAATATTTCAAAACTTTGAAAATAGAGTTTTCTCATGGCTTTTAGTGAATAAGTGCACTTGGGGCTGGGGAGGGTGGGAACAAAAATTTATCAAGCACATACTATGTGCCAGTCATTGTGCTGAGTGCTTTGTAAATATTCTCTCTTTTGATACTAACTTGGTGTCAAAATAACTGGATGCACATCCTGCCTCAGATGTCCATTAGCTATATGACCCTGGGCAAGTCACTTGAATTTTTTTGTGCCTCAGGTTCCTCATGCATAAAATGCAATGATTTCATTCATCTATAAAAACATGGCTTAATAGTTTCCAAGATCCCTTTTAGCTCTGAATCTATGATCCTATGACCCATAATCACATTGATATGGATACCTTTTCCAATGGCACAGATTATGGGTCATTATCACAATTTCAACCTGTAAATCTTACTCATGTCCTTCCATAAATCTATCATGGAGAATCCTCCTAATGTGCTGAAACTCTTCTTGAAAATCTTTGAACATTCTTTGGATGCCAGGACAGTCCTGCAGATGTCAGACAAGGGGAAGGGAAAATCTGTTTTGTTGGGTTTCATTATTGTACAAAAGATGCACTATCCTTAGGCCATTGTTCCTTAAACCCTTTGAGACCCTCTCATATAAAGTTTCAAAATGCACTGTGTTATCAGTTTAATTTTATATTATCAATCTATTTGAGAGAAAATAGTAGATAAAGATCCAACCTTGGTGTCCAGGAAGATTTGAATTCAAATTCTAGCACTAACATATTCTATTTGCCTGATCATGGACAGGGCATTTAATCTTTCAGTGTCCTAGGCAAATCTCTAAGATTATGAGCTATAGACAATTGCCAATTTGCATCCATAGAGGGAGTTTTTGCCCCTGGAATTCTCCATATTAATGAAATCTTAGGTCAGGAGAACTCTCTCTCCCTCCCTCATCTACTTGCCCTACTTTACTTAGAGGTTTGCTTTTCTTGTCCAATCCCTTATTTCCCTGAATGATGGGAAGTGGAGGAGGGGAAGTACTGCCCACAGTGACTAAGATATGGATTTGAGATCCCTAATCCAGTTCATTCTACATTGCATAATGGCTCCTCAAAATATCCAGTTCTGAATTGTTAGAGACAGTCTGGAATGGGCTAAGTCAGTGCTTCATTCCTCAGCAGATTTAGGCAAGTTGTAAAAGACAAGCCTCCTAGGAATGACTGGAGTTCGCATTTTTAAAATATAGGCCTCTATGATAAGACATTTGGTTCAGAGATTCTGGAGGACTGGATGAAAATTAAATAATCTTCCCCATACTTTCAGACTAGCCTTGTTCTAGCTAAGCCTTTAAAATGGAACAGAAAGAAAAATGAGACGATATAATTGCAGGGAACACACAGGAAGTATTTTATTAATCTCCAGATTGAGATAGGCAGAGAGTATACATATTTTAGAAATAGTCCATCACTCTCCTCACAGAACCCACTTTGGTGTTCATGGCTCCCCAGTCCAAGTATCTCCTGTATTCCCCCGGCCGCAGTAAGTATTGCCTTCCTCTATAATTGGGCAGCTCATAGAGGATCCAGCAGCCCTCCAGGACGTTGAAGGAATGCATCTCCTGAAAGTGGAATCGATCTTGGAGAGAAGAGCAATCATCAGTGAGTTCCACCATCTGCCCTCTATAGTCTTCTCTCTCATAGATGCGAAGGCGATGTGAGCGGGTCTGTTGAACCAGGGCAAAAGATAGAAAGTCATAAAAGATTTTCCTGTTTTGGCAAATAATACAATAAATAACCAATTCAAGGCATTGCTAAGGGTCTATTCCAGCTAGATGCTGGAAATATCAATGAAATGGAAACTGGTATCTGTGCTCAAATAGGGCACATTCCACTTGGCGGTGGTACAATAAGTCAAAGATAGACTTAGGAACTTTTGAGTAGCAAGAGAATACTGATCACTGGCTCAGAAAGGGAGAAAAAAAAAAGAAACTTCACATTGGAGGTACCATGAGTTGAGTCTTCAAGGAATAGGGGATAGATAATATGGGAAAATGGAGATGGAACAGCAAGTAGGCTAATTTGGCTAGAAAACAGAGTTTAGGAAGAGGAGAAATGTAAAGTGAGGCTGGAAAACTCTGTCCAGAGCCAAATAGTAAAGGGCTTTCTAGGAGCAAATGTTAGGTATACCATTGCTGTGGTAGTTTCTAAGCTCTTGAACAAGGGAATGACAAGTAAAACTTTGGTTTCAAGAAGGTGGTGTTGACGGTCAGTTGGAAGATGGGAGGGGAATATAAATGTAGAGAGAGAGATTGGAAACCTAGAGTTCAACTATAAAGATCAATCACAAACACCCAAATCTTAATTATCTATCTCAGATTTAAGGCAGCCAAATTAAAAGTAAGTCATTCAATATGTGCAAATCATCATCATTTTCATATTTTTAGAATTTCCTTTGTCTGTAGTGATCTCTTTATATGACCCTGGACACTTTTTATCTCTCTGGGCCTCAGTTTACTCACCTGAAAAATAAGAGCTAAACTAGATGATCTCTAAGATCATCTTTCCAGCTATAAATCCTATGATCCTAAGACTTTCATTGTATGAGATTGAAATCATCATAGTCTTATATACTCTAGAGAAGAACATTCTAATCTCTCTCTTCTTTGATGTTCTATTCTATTACATGAAACTGAAGGAGAGCAGGGCAAGTTATTTCCCCATTCCCAGGCCATGAATTATTAATGGCATCAGAAAGATAGGTTGCTTCATTCAATCTCCTTTCTGCTACTTTAAGTCCTACATTCTGTTGCCCCAAAGCAAGTCATCTTGCAACAGTTCCCATTTCATTTCTTGCTCCAGTGCACAATCCTACAAATCTCTTTTAAAGGTTGAGCAAAAATAGAAGCTCAGCCCTCAGGCTAGAGCTGAGGAAGTGTACCAGACTCAAATGGAGTAAAGAGGGGTCCCTGGGGGATGGGGCAGAGGGCTATTTGTTTTTCAATTTTTCCTAGCTATTTCTATAACTTTTGGTTTCTGAGTATTACCTCCTTTATATTCCCTAGCCCCAACAGTCTTCTGGTGGTCTCACCTCCCTTTTTCCCTTTCAAAACTTCTTCTCAGGAAGAGATCTGCTAATGGATTCACACTGAGGTGTAAATGACTGATAAAGCCCACCTGTCGATCCTTCTAGGGGGATGTACACTTTAATAAATGCCTTTAACAAATGTATATAACTTCCAAAAGATGAAGTTCAAAGGAATGAATCTCCAACTGTTGATTTTCATGTCAGTAGGCTGACAGAGAAAAGCATTTGGGGGATAGAGAGAACTTCACCACTACAACTGCATCACATAAACAGCTGACTGATGATTATGTGTTCTTATTTTAGATTCTGGAAGCCACTGATCTTAACATGATAATTTATTCTTTATCAGTGGGGTCATCTGGCCCAGAATACACTATATATGCCTATCAATCAGAGGTTCATTAATTTTAAATGACATCTTGATAGAGAAGAGAGTGTAATCTCAGCTAGGTTCACAATTAAATACTTGTTGGGATTAATATTGGAATTTTGTTGATAAAGATTATTTGGTCTACTATTGACCTAACCTTTCCATATGGTGAAATGAAGATAAAATTGAACTCACATGAGGGATGATTCTGCAGGACCTGATGGAGTCATTGAAACCCATCCACTCCTGGTAGTCACGATACTCGCCCCTCCGCAGGTAGTACTGGCAGCCTGAATAATTGGGGTGCTCATAGAGCATCCAGTTGCCACTATCAACCCTCACAGAGTTGCAGCGACTGAAGTAGGACTGGAGATTGGAGTGGTCACTGCTGCACTCATAGTAACGGCCCTGGAAGTTTCGGTCCTCGTAAAAGGTGATCTGAAATGGAAGAAAGAAGGTTCAATGGCCTGATCTTGCCCCAGCCACAGGGAATCCATTTCCCCCAAAGACGCTCTAGGAAAGTCCCTGCTTGGCTTACCTTTCCCATGGTTGATCAATGGAGGATGGTACTGAGAGTTCAGTGTTATGGGCTACAGCTGCGGCAGCTCCCATATATATAGCAGGTCTGCTGCTGCATTGACAAAAATAACACAAAAGGGGCCCAGTGGGCCTAGGGAGGGGATTGTCACTTTTTTTCTTTACATATCATGATCATGAGGGTTCATTGTATGTTTTGCTCTCGTTCTCTCCAGAGCCTTCGAATTGCTGCTCCTGGCTAATGCTGTAGTTGGCTTCTAATGAAGACTTTAAAATAAGTATGATTTGGGGGCACAAGCTTTGAATACAACCCAGTTAAATGTTGTCAGTGAATATATTTATCTTCCTTAATTTCAAATTCAAATTTGAAATGACAGTGTGATGAAATTGGGACAGTACTGAACTTGGAGTCAGGAAGACCTGGCTTTGATCAATCAGGATCAATGAGCATTTATTTTACATGAATTGATGAAAAGTAAAGGGAGCAGAAGCAGGAAAGCATTCTACCCAGTACAAAAATGTAGATGGAAAAGACAGCAATCACAAAACAATGAAAAATCAATGTTGCAAAGAATAAACAAAGCTCTAAAAAAGAGCTATGAGAAGATGCTACCATCCGCTCCTTCACAGAAGAGGGAGGTCCACAGGTGTTACATATTGCACATGTTTTTGAACATTTTCCAATATTTATTTTCCAATGATTATGCTAATTTTTTCTTTATCTTATCTTTTTGTCTTTAAAGAATACTATTTGTTATATTGGATGGTTCTCTAGGAGAGGGAAGAGGAAGAATGCTGGGGAAAACTACGATATAAAAAAAAGACATCAATAAAAATATACTTTAAAATTTGATGTGACAAAATTGCAAAGAATAAGGTTGGTCCCCAAGACGATATATGAGAATGTAGCTCCTCTCTATTCCTTCACAGAAGTGGTTTTTCCTTGAGTCCTTGGTCCTTGTGTCCAAAGGGGTCCTTGGGTGTGGAACATTGCACATAAGGTCATTTTTTGATGTATTGATTAGTTTTTATTGATTTTTTTCTTCTAATTAAAAAAATACTTCTTTGTTTTAAAGGATGGCTCTCTGGGAGGGGAAAAGTGGAGGGCTAGGGGTATAAGGGAAAAGCTAGACTATGCAAAAACAAATGATATCACTAGAAATCTGTTTTGAAAAAAACATTTTTAAAGGCATTACTATGTGTCAGGCACTGCACTGAGTTCGGGGAATATTGGCAGCCTGAATAATTGGGATGCTCATAGAGCATCCAATTGCCACAACAACTAGCCCTAGAACAAAAATGAGTCTCTCATTGACCTTATATTCCATTAAGGAAGTACAATGTGCTCATAAAGAAGTACATATAGGATAGATGCAAAACCTAGACACAATAGGCACTAATCTTTGGGGTTACCATGAAAGGCCTCTTGAAGGCATTTGAATTGAATCTTGAAGGGCTTTAAGAAGCACAAGTAAAGGAGGCATGTGGTTTGAATTATGCAAAGGTATGATGGTGAGAGACGAAATATGGGCCATTTTGATCAGATTGTAGAGTTTATAAAGGAGAATAATATATAATCAATCTGAAAAGTTAGAATGGAGAATATTTGTAAAGGGCTTTAAGTACCAAACAGAGGAATGGATATTTTTAACTTAAAGACAATGGGGAGATATTAATAATTTTTGAGTAGAGAAATAATGTGGTCAGATGTGCACTTTGGGAAAACCAATTTGTCAGCTATGTGAAAGATAGATTAGAGAGAGGAGAGCTGGATGCCAGGAAAGCAATCAGGAGGCATCTAAATAATCTGGAAGAAAAATGATGACAAGTTCAATTAAAGTGGTTGTGAATAAAAGATAGATTAGAGCCATGTTGAGAAGTAATCAACACACCTGGCAACTAATTTGAGGCAGGTAGGGAAAATTCAAGCTAAAGATTTGAAAATTTGAGACTTGGTTCTTGGATAGGAGCTTGGCTACCTAGAAGAATGGTGATTCCTTAAACAAAAACAGGGAAATCAGGAGCAGGGTGTAGGTTTAAGGTATATGATAATGAGTTCTATTTTGGATACGTTGAATTTAAAAATGTAGCAAATATCAAGATGAAAAGGCTCAATGAGCAGTTGGAAATGCAGGACTAGAACTTATGAGACATGGTAATCATCTTCATAGAGATGATCTTTGAATCCATAGAAGCTAATGGGATAATTAATGAGAACATAAAAAACAGAGAAATGAAGCCCCAGGATAGAGTACTGTGCTACACCAACACACAAGGGGCAGGTCTCATATTATGATTGCATAAAAGATCCCAACAAAGGTTAGTCAGATGAATAGGAAGAGTACTATGTCAGAAAAATATCACAAAAATAGGAATAATAGTGTCCAGTAGCAGCGGGTGGTCAACAGTGCTAATCTCTGCAGAAGTCATTATTAAATAGAATAATTTTTATCAAATGGTGGGAACTGGAGCTAAATTGCAAGGGTCCAAATCGAGCTTCCTATCTCTGACTAATTGTGTGATCCTGATTCTCTAGCAATTTTGTGGGTCTTTTCTACTATGTTACAGACAAGATAGCATGTGGACTTCACCACCACCGCTGAAATCAAAGAATCTTTGTGTAATGTAAAATTCAGCTTTCCTTTTCTTTTTTAGTTTCTTAGTAGTATTTGATCCCCCCCATTACATGTAAAAACAATTTCAAACATTCATTTTAAAAAATTGAGTTCTGAATTGTCTCCCTTTCTCTTTCTCCTCCTTTTTCCCAAGATAGTAAACAATTTGATATAGATTATATTTGTTCAATTATGTAAAATAATATTTTATATGAATCATATTGTGAAAGAAGAAACAAATCAAAAGAGAAAAAAAACACAAAAAATAAAGAAAGTGAAAATAGTATGCTTGATCTGCATTTAGACTCCATTAATTTTTTCTCTGGACACAGTTGGATGGCATTTTCCATCACAAATTTTTGGAATTGTCTTGGATAATTGAACAGTTGAAAAGAACTAAATTGTTCAAAGTGTTGCTGTTACTATGTACAATATTCTGTTTCTGCTCACTTCACTTTACATCAGTTCATCTAAGTCATGTTTTTTTAAATGTGCAAACTCATCTTTTCTCATAGACTATAATGTCCCATTACATTCATATACAAAACTTGTTTAGTCGTTTTCCAATTTTTGGGCATATCTTCATTTTCCAATTCTTTGTCAGTACATATTAAAAAATCAACTCTCTTTTTCTTGAAGGAAGATTACTCCATAGATTAAAGCTTTTTAAACTGTGGGTTGTGACCCCATATGGAGTTGTGTAACTGAATGTAGGAGTACAAAATTACAATTAATTATCAGTAAATGTTTTATCAGTGTACTTATTTTATATTTTTATATACCTGGGATTATGTAAAAAATTTTAGGACAAAAAGAGGCTGTGAGTAGAAAAAGTTTAAGAAGCCCTGCTATAAATGTTTTCTCATAAATGTAATGGAGGGCTGATTGTTGAATTTTTACAGTAAGCATTTACACCTTAGAAATTCACAAACGCCATTAAACCAGGGCTGAATTTTTTTTTTTTTTGGGGTCTGGATTTAAGAAAATGGTGGAGAAAAATGTTTATAATTCAGGTTAAACATAAAAGTGTGTGCCGTTGTTAATCACTTATCTGCATCCCTGATTATAGCTACCTGTTTTTGAAGGACCCTGAGAACAGAATGAACTATAGTATGAAGGATATAAATTAGCGAGAATTTGCTGGAAGAAATTGTCTAGAACATTGGGAAGAATCACTCAGTGGAAGTAATTTCCCATTAGCCTAGAAGAGCATATCTATTCATATGCTAAGCAGATTACCTTTGCATTCAGACTGCCTATATCTTTGGTTCACAAAAATTCTATCTAGACCCTCAAATATCCACAAACTTCATCTATTAATGTCTCCCTTTCCCTGATATCATCACATTGGAGCTAAAAAAATCACAAAACTTTCCAATAGTA
Source organism: Myrmecobius fasciatus (assembly GCA_023553655.1). Taxonomy (NCBI): domain Eukaryota; kingdom Metazoa; phylum Chordata; class Mammalia; order Dasyuromorphia; family Myrmecobiidae; genus Myrmecobius; species Myrmecobius fasciatus. The sequence continues at coordinate 121,613 of JAJPUD010005966.1, read as the reverse complement.
AAGTCTGAGTTTCTTCATACACATTCTGTGAAAATCATGAAACGTTGGACTAGAAAGTCATGATGGTATATTTGCTATTAAAACCAGCTTTTGACTTTCATTACTTGCTCTGTAATTGACTGCCTTACATCTGTAGGCAAGTTGGTCAGTGCATTTATCGTCTGTAGATAAAATTATATTTCCAGATGTGTTATCTTCCACTAAACCTGTGCTTTCAGTGTTTAATAATAAGTGAAATGCATACTATTTTAAAGTTTGCAAAGTATTTTACATATATGGTCTTATTCTATCCTTACTACAACCCTGCAAGACATATAGTAAACATATTTTTATCCCATTTTACAAATGAGGGAATTAAGGCCCAATGAGGTTAGATAACTTTTCTGGTCACATAACTTCTAAATATGAGAAAGAAGAGTAGAATTCATATCTCTCTTGACAATAAGCCAAATTCTCTACCATCCCATTCTGCCTCTTCTTTTCATTTTACCTTCCCCTTCTCTCCAGGGCAATATGGGATGTTCAAAAATCCTTAGATCTGCAGAAATGCTCCCTGCAGTGTAGTTCTAACAAAGTGTCAGTTTGGAATTATGCCCCCTAAGTCACTAAATTGATCTAGTGATATCACCACAAGCCTAGATTCCAAAGAGATTTAAGAAAGTGGAAAGCACGCCCCAAAAACATCCATAATAATTTTTTTTTTATGGAAGAACTGGAAACTAAGGGAAAGCTTATCATTGGGGAAATGGGGGGGGGAGACAAATTATGGTATGTAAATGTAAGAGAATGTTATTGTGCTCAAGAACAAAAGGAACTACTTTAAAAACTTATATGAATTGATGCAATGAAATGAGTAAGATCAACAGAACAAATTATATAATAATAATGTAAAGAAAAACATATTTGAGAGGTTTAAGAATTCTGATTAATGAAATGAACAACCATAATTTCAGAGTGCTTATGATAAAGTATGCTTCTTATCTCCTTAACAAGAAGTGATGGACTCAAAATATAAAATAAGACTTTTTTTGGCATGGCCAGGGGAGAAATTTATTTTACTTGATTGTGCATATTTGTTACAAGGGTCTTGTTTTTCTTTTCCTTTTTTAATTGGGGGAAAATGGGAGGGAGTCTCTCAAAAATGTAAAGAAGCAAGCAGAGGGAAGGAATCAGTAACAAGAATGGAGAATTTTAAAGATTATATATTGAATTTATTATATACTTTAAAAAGAAGGGCAAGCTTCACATAGTAGAAATTCATAGTTTTATTACAATTTTCTTGCAGTCTATAATTATATGAAAATATTAATTTTTGAGTGTTAAGTTTAGAAAAGAAACAAAAAGATAAATTTCATTAGTGGTGGAAAAGGCTGCAAAGACTGGATTTGGGTGAGTGTGGGGACAGCATGGAGTAAGAGTAATACCATATTAAGTTTTGTCCAATGATATATTGGAGTTAGCTTGTACTACTTTATGGGAGCCAATTGTTAAATTTTCAGTGTGATCATTGGAATCCTGGAAATCAATAAGTACTATAAATCTTCTGCTTAATTTATTGTGTTGTGGATTGTTTAGACTTAAGTGATGGCGAAAATGGTAATAGAACAAACTTAAAGGTGAATCTTGCTTACATTGTTTTTTTTCAGTGAGTAGCTTGTTAAATTTTTAACAGCATACTCCTGGTTTTATTTTAAACATGTCTAGGTGGTTTGTCTTTGATACAATTCAGTATTGCTTTTCTCCTCCATCTGTCCTCTTCATTATCAATGCATGGCTTTCAACTCTTGTTTTCATGTACACACACACAACAATAACAACAATAACAGGTAATAGAACAACAGGGAGTCCTAAGTAAAAGCCATTTCTCTTTAAGTACTTCCAATGGAGATATCTATCAAAATAGCAAGAAAAAGAAGTTAATAAATGGGTATAGTAAGGAAAAAGAGGCATCTGTAGTGATGAAGTTGGGGAAGGTTATTTCTCAGCTGATACTTCTTAGGGTGGTTTTGAATTTATAAGATCCAACAGCAGGAAAGCTCTGATACTGGTGATCTGGTTTGGTCATTTGTCTCTATTTTAACAGAGTAAGTTATTATTGAATTCGATGCTCTGTGAGTCTAAGCCCATGACTAAAGTGGAAGTTTTAAACAAGGTCCCAGAGTAGTCCTGGGTTGCTCACAGGAAGGAACAGGACAAGATGATGATGAACAAGAATGAAAATCGGGGCCAGTCTGCTGTGTGTGAGACTGAGATAGGAAAAGGATAGCATAATCAGCAGCAACAGACAAAGCTGGATCTGGTACACAAAAAGAATTCACAGATGTCAGAGCAGGGTTCAATGAAGCTTACAATCAAGTTGTATTGGGTTTTGCTTGCTCAGTGGTTTCTAGACCCACACACACTAGCTATTACTTATGCTTATTTGTATTTTCTAGTACCTCCTGGAGATCCTTTGTACCCAAACAGATATAAGTCTGCTCTGTTGCTAAAAAACCTATAGGACTGTGTGAACCGAAGAATGCTTCTGCCACACTGGACTACACACCTCTTGTTAATTTGTTAGCATATCTCTTTAGAACCTGCTTATTTCAGATTGGGTTTGGAAAGTGAGTGCTATATGTGTGCTCCTGGAAGAAGAGAGATACTGCAGAAAGGGATTTATTAGTCTATTTGTCAGTAGGGAAGAGAAGGGAGCTGAGAAATTGGCTTAAACTAATCTGGTAACAAAAAAAAAGGTCACCTATGATAAAAACAAACAAAAAACCTGTACTCTGTATTTAGTCTAATTCATTCTTGTCTGTAGATGTAGCTCTGAGAAGTTCCCATGCTTATTTGTTTTTCTGACAAAGAAGAATCCTTATACGTTTTATACCTTCCTTCTCTTCATCTATCACCTTTCTGCTTTCTATCCCTTTCCTAGGATAACTTGTTTTTCTTAAAAAGAACCTACTTAGCAAATCTCAGCAAGTTAGAATATTTCTGTTTTTTTTCCTCTCTCTTGATGACCATAACCAATAATTTCTTCAAGTCTAGTGATTAGTTCCTGAGGATTTTTTTGGTTATTAACAACAACAATAACAACAACTAGTATTTACATCCCATATTAAGATTTGCTGAGAACTTCACAAGTATAATCTTATTTTGTCCTCACAATAATCCAGAGAGACAGGCACAATTTTTCTATTTTACAGAATAGGAAACGGAGGCAAACAGCGATTAAGTGATTTGTGCAGAGAAAATCACCTAGCTAGTGGTTTGTACAATTCCTAGAATATAACATGTATTTAATACATTGTATTGATTGATCGATAGTAAATTTCTGAGGCTAGATATAAACTCAAATCTTCCTGACTCCAGATCTAGTACTCCATTCATTTTATCTCTCAGCATTCTCTAGGTGTAAGTGTCTCAGCTTGCGAAAATGTGAAGCTCAGAAGAGAAGCGGGATCCGACTAAATTCACAGAGGAAATCCACATTGGAAGTAACACAATCTTGAAGAAGTCAAGGGATCATTTTACATAGTTACTTGATAAATGCAACAACAAAGATAACTCCAATTATTAATGCCCAACAGGTATTAAACAAAAAGATATGCTTGATAAAAGTGTTTCTCGTTGTTAGGGAAGTTTTGTTTTTGAATCATTTCAATTCTGTCCAACTCTTCATGATCCCATTCAAGTTTTTCTTGCCATTGCCTTCTCCAATTCATTTTATAAACGAGGAACTTGGGCTAAGCAGGATTGTGACTTGTCCAGGGTCACACAGCTAGTAAGTATCTGAGGCTGGATTTGAACTCATTTCTTCATTTGTTTTGTGAGCCAGTGACAATGGTCTCCATGCTATCAGTGGATCTCTTGATTTGGTATATTTTCACTGACTGTTTCCATGTCTAGAAGGCTTTCTTTTTTCATCTGTCTCCTGACTTCTCTGACCTCCTTCAAGTCCCAGATAAAGTCTTACCTTCCAGGAAGCCTCTTCCTTTGGTTGATTATTTTCAATTTATCCTTTAAATGGTTTGTGCATAGTTGTATGTGCATTTTCTTATTCATTAGACTGTGAACTTCTTGAGACTCAGGGGCTATCTTTTGCCTTTCTTTGTATTGTCAGTGCTTAGCACAGAGGCTGACACATAGTAGTTGCTTAATAAGTAGTTATGGTCTGACTGACTAAATATAGATAAGCAGGACAAGATAAAAACTTATTTATTAGAGCTTAAGCTCCCAAGGACAGAATCCAAGGTTTCTGTGGTGGGAGTATGGGTATGATGGTCTAAATGGAGGCAGAAAGGTATGGAGATACCTCAGAAGCCTAGTTCCATATAAGATAGGGCAAAACCTCACCTATCTGCCTAAAAAACTAAGCTAGTGTCTGCATAATAGCCTCTAATCATTTTTATAAACAATTGTGGTCAACTCGAAGATACCCAATCATTCTACCCTTAAGACAGCTGAATGAGTCAGGTCAGTTTTTCAGTCAATCTTGACTTACCAGGTACTATTTAATCGGCCAAGGTAAAACCATGGGATTATAGATTTTACTGGGAGATACATTGGAGGCCATCTGGTATAACCCCTTTTTTAATAGTTAAGAAAATGAAGACAACACGAATTACTTAGGGAGTAAGTGGTGAAACTGGGATTTAAACCCAAGTCTAAAAGCTGTCTCCCATGCCAATGAATTTATAGATGGAAATGCAAACTTCAAGGGGTAGCTCTTTGAAAATAGAACTTTAGGTAATCTAAATACAGAACTTGTCAGTTCATTTCAATTCTCAAAAATCCTTCTTCAGACACTTGTTAGCTGTGTCACCCTGAGCAATTCACTTAACTCTCTTTGTCTCACTTCCCTCATCTGTAAAATGAGCAAATTGACTGGACAACCTTGAAGTATTCGTCTAGCTCTAAATTTAGTACACTAGAAGTATTTGTCTAGCCTGTACTTTGTGCTCAGGTTAGGTGTTAGGTGTTGAGGGGAATGTAAAAGAAAGGTAACTCAGGAGGCAAAACATACTCATGGAACAGTTAAATAATGGTACAGTGTCTGCTGCCATCTGTGACAGCCCAGCTATGGTGCATCACATGGAAAGGGAAGCTAGGCTGTTGCCTGAAAGAGGAGCAGGGCAGGCTTTAACTGAGGAAGGAATAGTGGAGCAGGATGCTGAGCTCTGACTTTCTGCCTTTGAGCTTGGATTTTTAGATCTCTTTGTGGCTGTTTATTTGGGCCTTGTATCATGCAAGGTATTTTTGGGTATTGCTAATTTTCTAGAGATTATACTCTCTGATTACCTCTCTCTTGCTCCTGTGAATATTCATTGATCTCAGGCTGTTTTGCATCATGGTTCTATGTAGAGACAAAGCTTTGCTACTGTAGTCCTGGTGCTGTCCACAAGTTTCTTGCACCTTTCCCTCTCTCACACCATCAACCACTAGGAAAAGCAACGAGGTTTTTAAAAAGATGAAGCACCTCTCCAAAGTCACAGCTGATACACTAAAAACTGAAAGAGTGTGTGTGTGTGTGTGTGTGTGTGTGTGAGAGAGAGAGAGAGAGAGAGAGAGAGAGAGAGAGAGAGAGAGAGAGAGAGAGAGAGAGAGAGAGAGAGAAGGGAAGGAGAGAGGGAGGGAGGGGAAAGGAGAGGGGGGGAAGGGGGAGGGAGGGAGACAGACCGAGAAAGAAACAGAGAGAGAAGCAGAGACAGACAGATACACAGAGAGACAGAGGCAGAGTCAGAAAGAGAGACAGAGAGAGATAAAGAGACAGAGAGAAACAGAGACAGAGACTCAGAGAAAAGCAGAGAGATAAAGAGAGACAGAGAGAGAGAGACAGAGAGAAACAGAGACAGAGAAAGACAGAGATAGAGACTCAGAGAAAAGCAGAGAGATAAAGAGAAACAGAGATAGAGAGACAGAGAACTATAGAGACAGAATCAGAAAGAGACATACAGAGTGACAGACAGAAAGACAGAGAGACAGAGAGACAGAAAGTCAGATGGATAGAGACAGAGAGACAGAGACAGAAATTATCTATTTATTTACCTGTAAAATCGCACTTTTAAGATTTTAATAGATTATTGATTATTTGGGATAATAGCTGCTAGTAGCACCGGATTTGAAATAAGAAGACAGGTTCAAATCCACTTACTATCTGCATGACCTCTTTGAACCCCATTTTCTTCATCTGTAAAATGAGGGGATTGAATTAGAGATGACTTCTAAGTCCCTTCCACTTCTAAATCCACCATCCTATAATCCTCTGAATGGGCCAAGAATCACCAGCTGGTGGATTTTGGAGGGAGGGAAAGAGGGAGAAGCAAAGAGGAACAAGAGAAGAGAAGCAGACTTTGATCGGCAATACAAAGTGACAGGTGAGAGAGGGTAGAGAGGGAGGAGGGGCATTGGTTGTCCAACCAATAACCAGTGATGCAGAATAGGATGCCTGATGGTCCAGTTGCAAGGGAAATGGTTGTTACAAAGTGATTTACATATGATATGGTAGCTGTGGATCCTTCAGGGCTGAAGCTCCTCTGTGCCTCATTCTGTGAGCTATTATGGGACTACTTTGAGAAGTTCTTTTTCATCCTAACTGAAACTGTTTAGCAATTGTTGCTTCACCTTTCTTTTTGAAGAAGAGTAAAAGTTTATCAGATTAAAAAATGGAATGGGAAGGGGTAGTTTTATTACCTTATTATTTTTATAGTTTAATTACTTTAATAAGATTGTAGGAATGTTTGTCTGATTCCATTTTGTTTTCTGCCTCCATTTTGTGAGCATTTGTTTTGAGTTATTTATTTTTCTACAAGTTGTTTTTTGATAATGAAATAAGTGCTTGTGTAATATGATGTAATAAATAACGTGTGTGCTCTTAAATGCTTAAAACAGAAATCACCAATGAAAAAGATATTATAAAAAACTTTCTCAGTAATTATTTAGTAAACTATCAATCAAATTATATGACAAAGAATTTAGGAACACCCATAGTTAGAAGTATAAAAAAAACTGAGGTTCTATCCTGTCCTTAGGGCTTGATTAGGGATGGTTTACTCCCACTTGAGGCTTGAGCAGCCTGCATTTACTGGGGAATGGTGCTGACTTATTGATGGAGAATTGCTGATGATTGTCTCAGGAGATCTAAGGACTCTGGCTGGGCAGAGAATGAACCTTGTGATGAGTCTCCTATAAAAGAAGTTTATTGGAACCTCCAAAACTCAGGCTGGTATTTGGTTCTTAGAGGTGAGTATTGTTTATATGTTTTGATTAATAAAGTTTGATTGCATGCATGGAGAAGTGTAAGTTTAATTAGCTGTTCTCTTACACTAGTCAGCTTTTGTAATGATGAATTTCCTGTCTATAATTAAAAATGGAGTCACTACCATTCTAGTAGTTAGAGAGCTCATCAGAGTTAGAATAGTTTGTGTTCAAGCTTTGCCTTTGCTAACCAACTTTTTAATGCTCCCCAGGCAACTTTCTATTTCTATAAAGTGTATAATAGTTTTTTTACTTGAAAAAAATTGATAGATAAACTTTCATCATGTGGAGATCTCTGCATCAAAAAAATCCCAGTTCTGGAAAAACATAGAAAGAAATTGAAAGGGGAATATGTGCAATAGTTTAATCAGACCATGGAGCTGAAAGTAACTTGGAAGGTACATGTGTGTGTGGGTACATATGTATGTGTCACAAATATGGCCCCTTTATTTATATAATAACAAAGTAAGAACTTTTTGGAAGAAAGGGACAGATTCTTCTCTTCAGGACCCGGAGAGGCTTGATTCATCATAGACTTTTGGGATTGTGAGGCTTTGCTCATTTCTTTTCTGGCCAAAGAATTATCACATGATGTAAACAGTGAGTTGGGACTTTGATCAAGCCCAGAAAAAATAAAAACAAAAACAAAAACAAACAAAAAAGAATTAAAAAGGAGGGAGGGAACTGAAAGAAGGACCAAGGAGATTCTGACCTTTCATCTTTAGGGCATCTCCCAATAGCTGAAAAGGATGAAGAAACTGTCAGGGACTGGTCTCAACAGTAAGCAATGGCAAAGACAGAGACTGAGATATGGTTTTCCCTCCTACAGCAAAAAATCACAGGGAAAAGAACTGAAGACACTGAAGAGATTAGACAGGAATAAAGACTATGTTTTATCATTGAAGGTCATCCATATATTTGGAACTTTGATAAAAAATAGACTTTGGAGGAGGATAATGTGGAGGAATGGTTTCTCCTTCTTCCCTTTCCTTATTTTGACTGGCTATAATTGGTATCCATTTCTAGAATTGTTCCCTTACTCTGCCAGGTTGTTTTTTTCTGACCCAGTTTTTCTTCTCACAAACATCTGTGATCCACTCAGATGTGTATTTCCTTATGCCCACTGATATGTGATAGGTCAACTCTCATAGTTTTAGCCACACAAAAGGATATTAACTAGGAAGCTTTCCACTATCAGGTTGGATATCAATCCTTGGTCCATTGTTTGAGATATTTTCTAAATAGGATCATATTTTACAAGCCTTTTATACTATATTTTTGTTATTTTGTTTTTAAAAAGTTACTTTTGAAAAGTGGAATTGGAATAAAACAAAATTAGTGTAATCTACCTCATTCTACAAAAACCAGTACTCTTTTAAGGAATATAAGGAGTCAGGAACTCTTTCCTTAGACTTCTGCCAAAGGACCAGTATGTCCAACTGAATCAATGAGATATTCTTGCTAAATATTCTTTCCCTATTATGGCTAAGTAACTCTTCTGTGTTAACTGATCTAAGAGTTTCATTTCATTTCAATTCAAACATGAAGCCTTAGACCAATCTGAGACAGCCCCTGATTCCATCAGAAGAGTCAAATAAAAAATAGGAACCCAGTTAATGCCAGGAACACACAGAAAATATTTTATTAATTTCCAGATTGAGAAACGACGAGGGTAAACATATTTTAGTACAAATCCATGACCCTCCTCAAAGAGCCCATTTTGGCATTCATGGCCCCCCAGTCTTGGAATCTTCTGTATTCTCCGGGTCTCAGCAGATATTGTCTTCCTCTGTAGTTAGGCATTTCATAAAGAATCCAGCAACCCTCTAACACATTGAGAGAATGAACCTCATGGAAATGGAGGCGCTCTTGAAGGGAAGGACAGTCTTCACTGAGTTCTACCATTTGGCCCCTGTAGTCCTCCCTCTCATAGATTCGGATTCTATGGGACCCAGTCTGCTGGTGCCATCAAAAAAAAAGGTAGAAAAATGAAAAATGAGAGTTTGTCCACATTTAATTAACAGTCATAGATTAGGTTGGTTAATTTCACCCTTTTAAAAGACCATTTATTATATTTCTCTGTACAAAGTAGAATTTATACAATAATCATTCCATTGATAGAGAGTTGAAGAAATACAGAAATACTAATATTCCCCACATGATACAATCTACCATTGGAAGAACCAAGAGTATACTCAGTTGCCTAAAAGGGTCAGAAAGCTTCTGAGGATATGATGGCTTGATTACTATGTAGTCTTCAATGTTAGTCACATGGTTGAAAGGACTATTGCCTTTTTAATTCATTAGTTTACTAATATTTTTGATCCTTGGCTTAGTTTGGTAGTAAAACCAAGTAAAGGTAAGTTTAACCTATTAAGGCCATCTCCAAAATGAATGTTTCAACATTGATTTGAAACTTAAATCTTAGAAAATATTTAGAAAATTTGCATTTATCCAGAGAGTAGGATTCTATGGTATTCTGACAGTGTATATCTAAGTCCCTGTGATTCCAATTCAGTACTTTGTCATCTTTTATTGGGATATCTCAGACTCAAAATACAGATCTTCTTGAGTTTAAATATATATTTATATATTTCCAAGAACACCAAGGTAAAAAATGCAATATATTTTATTGAATAAAATGAAGGAAAGAGGGTGGACTAGCTTAAGGAAAAAACCACCCATATTTGATTTCTCTCTTCCAATTTTCTGTTGTGGTGACTTGTTTAGCACTTTTTTTCTTTCATGTGTCTTGCCTTGAGTACTTTTTAAATCCTTGGGAGTAAGGATCATATTTTGTAACTACTATGGCATCTATTGTGAATAGAGCATATACCATGTTTTTGATCAATACTTGTTAATATATAAGCTGTTCATCACTCTCTTATTTATTGACAAACCTTTATTAAATTTGAATAAAATAACTTTTTTAAACTTTATCTGAACTCTTCCAGATATTCTGAATATTTACTTGTCAAATCCCCACACACAAACCATACTTGGTTTGAAATTTCACTTTGAAATTCACTGGCCTTTTCTTGGTATTATAGTGTTTTAGATTTAGAACTGAAAGGGATCTTTGAGGCTATTGAACCTCATTTACAAATGAAAACACTGAGGACTGTGGAGGTAAAATGAATTGCTCAAAATTTAAAAGCCAATAAATGGCAAGTCTGTGATTTGAAACCTTTGAGTCCAAATCTATAATACTAAACTCACATGAGGGATGATGCGGCAGGATCTGATGGAGTCATTGAAACCCATCCACTCCTGGTAGTCAGGATACTCTCCCCTCCTCAGGTAGTACTGACAGCCTGAATAATTGGGCTGCTCATAGATCATCCAGTTGCCACTGTCAACCCGCACAGAGTTGCAGCGACTGAAGTAGGACTGGAGGTTGGAATGGTCACTGCTGCACTCATAGTAATGGCCCTGAAAGCCACGGTCTTCGTAGAAGGTGATCTGCAATAGAAGAAAAAACATCACGGGCCTAATTCCTCACAAATTACATGTGGGCCAATTCCCCAAAGACACTTTGAGGAATCTTCAAGCTTTGCTCACCTTTCCCATGTCTGTGTGATGGCCGATGCTGAGTCCTGTGCTAAGGGCAACAGCAGCGACAGCCCCTATATATATAGCAGGTTTGCTGCTGCGTCGGCAAGAACAATACAAAAGAGGCCCAGCGTGGCTAGAAAGGGGATTTTCACGTTCTCTTTTTCCTGTTCTGTATCATCATCCGTAGGGGTTCATTGTATGTTTTGCTCTCATTCTCTCTCGTACATTCGAGTTGTTGTCCTTGGTCAAAACAGGGATTCCTATTGAGATCTTTTAAAGAATTATAATTTGGGACATTGTCTACTTAATAATAGAGGTAGAGCTTCAGCTCTTTCATATAGTCTCTGCTTTTGGAAAATGGCCTTGTGTCAATCACATTATATAGGATAGGAAGAATGGAAAATGTGCAATTAGAAGAAGAATATAAAAAGTTATATAACATGGGAAATGTGTGTTAACCAAGGGAAATTATTCAATTGCCTCTATGTATTAATATTTAATAGTGAATTCCAACAAGAGAAAGTGTAATTTTCACATACTGAGGGATTTAGATTAGTTATTAGAAAGAGATTCCTGCTACAAAGTTATATAAAATATTGCAATGTAATACTAAGGAAATCTGCAGAGTTTCCTCCTTTAAAAAGGATAAGAGAGGCAACTATGTGTTCCAGAAGATAGAGCACCACCCCATGGACATAGGAAAACCTGCATTTAAACCCATTCTCATGTATTTGACACTTACTAGGTATGTGACTCTGGGAAAGTCATTTAACTCCGGTTGCCTAGCCAAAAAAAAAAAAAAAGAAAAAAGAAAAAAAGAAAAGAAGGAAGGAAGGAAGGAAGGAAGGAAAGAAGGAAGGAAGCAAGGAAGAAAGGAAGGAGGGAAGGAAGAAAGGAAGAAAGGAAGGAAGGAGAGAAGGAAGAAAAGAAAAAAGGAAAGAAAAAGAAAGAAAAAAGAAGGGAAGGAAGAAAAAAGAAAGAAAAAAGGCTAAAGAGTAGAACAAACACCTATGTATCTACTTGATATTGGATCATTTTAGTAAGAAACTTATTATTAAGAATCAGATAGAAAGACAAAATAACTTTCCAGGGTTCTTTCATCTTTCAAGAATCCTAAGATTAAAAACGAAAATGATTTTAAATCAATGTAGGAATGATGGATTTTCTATTTCCCCAGAGTGAGCAATAATTTTAAGTAGACCAAGTCAATAACAATGTTGATTTTATTTATTTAACTTTGCCATATTTGCCTTCATACTGGTCACCCTTCATATCTGCAATGTACTCCTTACTTATGTCAACCTCAGAGAAACCCTCTTACTTCAAAACTCAACTTTAGCATCTATCTTCTACGTGAAACCTTTCCTGATTCCTTCAATTACTAATGTCTTCTCTCTTAAACTATCTTTTATTTATTCTATATATGCTTATATATGTACTCATTTCCCTGGAAAAATATCAGTAAGAATAGGGATTGTTTCTGACTTTATATTTGTTATCTTCAATGCTTACTATTGTGCTTAATATGTAATGAATGCTTAACCAATACTTATTAATTGATTGAATATAGTTTCAATGTCATTCCTTGTGCCTGGAATATACTCTCTGCTCATCTCAGTCTCACAGAATCCATATGCTTTTTAGTACTGTTATAGAATAAATATATATAAAATATATAGTATTGTTATAGAATAAATATATATAAAATATATAGTTTTGCTTTTTTCACTGAGCATCACTTCATACAAGTCTTCCTTTGTAATAATAAATAGCTAGGATTTACATAGTGTTTTAGTATTTGCTTTACTAATATTGTCTCATTTTATTCTAGGATTATCCTAGGATCCTCATTTTACAAATTAGGAGACTGAGGCAAATAGATTAAATGATTTGTCCAGGGCCACACAACTAGTAAACGTCTGAGGACAGATTTGATCTTTAGTCCTAAAGCCCTTTCTATGATGCCCTAAGTCCTTAGTCCCCAAACCTGATTCTATGTACAATACTTTATCCACTGGACCAACTAGCTACCTGTGTTTCTTTTAGTTTCTTACATTCTTTTTATATAGAGCAAAACTATTCTGTTATACTCAGACATTATACTTCGTTCTTCAATCATTAGGCCTCCATTTGGTTTCTATTTTCTTTGATATTGTGAAATAGTGCTACAGTGAATATTTTGTTATAAAAATAACAATCTTTAATTCTATCTTACATGAGAGGCATATGATATGAATACAACATATGAACAATTTGGGAGGCATTTTAATCTGACACATGAGGTTTCTAAGTTGATCAGGTTATAAAATCAAAACACTTTTATATAGTAAGCTCAATAAGAAGCATATTCCTGGTTGATTATATATTTACCACAGTTCTTATGCCTATAACCCTCAAGGACTTTGAATGAACATGAAACAAAACTGAGGTTGGCCAATACCAAAAAGGGAAAGAAGCAATAATTAGAAGCTGAGTATCCAATTATATCACAGTGAAAAATTATATCACAGTCCAAAGTGAAGACTAAGGGACAGAGAACCAGCCTGGAAATCAGTGGAACTGTTTGTATTATCAACAAGCTCTGTGAAATAGCTTGTGCTTGTCTCACATACAAAAGGAAGAACTGAGATCAAAAGCCTAAGAAACACTTTAGTTCTAAAACATTATCCTTCCCAGCTTGAGAGGTTATTTAATACACTGCAGCCTGGGGGAAGGAAGAAAGGGATAGAGCATTTATTAGATGCCTACCATATGATAAGACTTTAAAAATATTATTTCATTTGATCCTTATATCAACTCTGATAGGTAGATCTTAATTATTAATCTCATTTTATGTTTGAAGAAACTGAGTCAAAGAGATTAAGTAATTTGGCCAGGATCACATAGCTATTAGAGAATGGATTTGAACTCAGGACTTCCTAACTTCAGGCCCAGTTACTCTGCCACTTAATCATTTTCAGAATGTAGATCAATTGGAATCCATGGAAGTTTTTCAGTGTTTTTGTATCTAGTTTTTTTTAATCATATTAATAAACAAGAAACAATTCAATGAGTATTCATTAAACACCTACTATTTGCAATGCTTATTTCCTTTGATTCTGTCTGTGACAAATAACTATGACAAAAAACGTTCCAGTATGTAATGTCCTTAGATTTTCCTTAGATAGGAGATCACTGGTTGCTAAGTAAGTATATGGTGTAAATATTGTAATGGCTGAATGTTAAATATTGGAATGACTGAATCAATAGTCAGTATACTCCTTGGAATAAAATTCAACAATGGATTAAAGACAGATTTGAGCTCAAGTATGGAGGAAGGCGGGGAAAGGAGAACAATGAATAATAGCTAGAGAAAAGGCATAAGAAACAAGTGTGTCTAAGTCAGAGAGAGTGGGCAGAATTTTTCAGTGGATGTGTGGTGGAAATGTTCCAGGAATTTCTAAGTAGGGACTGGAAGAGGAAAGCGTTTCATATAGCTAAGATGATCAGCTAACAGCTTGGGAATCAATTTATCCTGAATCTGAGGACAAATCCTGTAGAGTTGCAAAGATTTGCTTCCTTAAGGATCATAAAAGCTGGTTAAAGGGCTCAGACTCTTATTTTGTTGGTAGAACCTAGGAAGAGAAATTAAGCTCCTCTTTTTCTTTATAGAAACAGAAAGACCAGGCAACTGAACAGAGGAATCTGGTACTGAGAAATCTCTTAAGTTGTTCTTTTAAAATTTATTTTTCTCAGTATTATTTTCTTAATACATGTAAAGATAATTTTCAATATTCATTTTTTTCTTCCTGGAATTTAGATTTTATTTTTTATGAGCTTTTTATTTTCAAAATATATACAAAGATAGTTTTCAATATTCATGCTTATGAAACCTTGTGTTCCAATTTTTTCTCCCTCTTTTCCTCCTTGCCTCCTCCCTTACACAGCAAGTAATCTAATATAGGTCAAACATGTGCAGTTCTAAACATATTTCCACATTTATCATGCTGCACAAGAAAAATCAAATCAAAAAGAGAAAAATGAGTAAGAAAAAAAGCAAGCAAACAACAACAAAAAAGTGAAAATACTATGTTGTGAACCACATTTAGTTCCTATGGGCCTCTTTCTAGATTCAAATTGCTCTCTCTATCACAAGTCTATTGGAATTGGCCTGACTCATTGTTGACAACTATGTCCATCAAAAGTGATCATCATATAATCTTCTTGTTGCTGTGTACGATATTCTCTTGTTTCTATTCACTTCACTGAAATCAGCCTGCTGATCATTTTTTTATAGAACAACAATATTCTATAACATTCATATACCATAACTCATTCAGCCATTCTCCAACTGATGGGCATCCACTCAGTTTCTAGTTCTTGACCACTACAAAAAGGGCTGCCACAAACATTTTTGCACATGAGGGTCCCTTTCCTTTTTTTATTATCTTTGGGATACAGACCAATTAGAGACACTGTTGACTCAAAGGAGGTGCACAGTTTGATAGCCCTCTGGGCATAGTTCCAAACTGCTCTTCAGAGTAGTTGGATCAGTTCACAACTCCACCAACAATGAATTAGTGTCCTAGTTTTCACAATCCCCTCTAGGATTTATCATTATCTTTTCCTGTCATTTTAGCCAATCTGAGAGGTGTGTAGTGGTACCTCAGAGTTGCCTTAATTTGCATTTTTAATTAATAGTGATTTAGAACATTTTTTCATATGACTAGAAATGATTTTAATTTACTCATCTGAAAATTGTTTGTTCATATCCTTTGACCATTTATTAATTAAAGAATGGCTTTCAACTTTCATTTTTGTAAGTTTTCTCCCTCCTTCCCCTCTCCCAAAGACAGCAGACAATCTAATATAGATTATGTCTGTGCAGTCCTTTTAAACATATTCTCATATTTGTCATGTTGTGTGAGAAAAATCCAAAAGGAAAAAAAAAACACAAGAAAGAAGCAAACAAGCAAAAAAGTGAAACTATCTTGCTTCTAGACACATTAAGTATCCATAGTTTACTCTCTGGTTACAGATGGCATTTTCCATCACAAGTCTATTGGAATTAGCTTGGATAAATGTATTACTGAGAAGAGCTAAGTCTATCATAGTTGATCACTACACAACCTTGCTTTTACTGTGTACAATGTTTTCCTGATTCTGATCACTTTACTCAGTATCAGTTCATGTAGTATTTCCAGGCTTTTCTGAAATCAGCCTGTTCATCATTTCTTATAGAACAATAATATTCCATCATTATCATATACCATAACTTATTCAGCCATTCCCCAACTCCTGGGAATCCACTCAATTTCCATTTCCTTGACACTACATAAAAAGAGTTTAAGCCACTCCTAAGTATGGAAAAACTTGCGAGTCAGAGCATAGAATCATCTAGTCACCAGTAGTCAGACAGTAAGGATTTATTAAATGCTTACTGTGTGCCAAGATCTAGTCTAAGCACTGGGGACACAAAGAAAAGGAAAAGCTGTTATGTGCCCTCGAGAAGCTTACATTCTAATGTACACAGAGAGCATCTTTCCTTTGTAGATGGCAATGCTCATCTTAACTTCACAAGCTTAAAGAATTTGGTGTGACCATGTAAAAATAAAATTGGTTCTTTGGGGGTTTATCAGCTAACTTCTGGGTCATCTTTGAAATGGTCCTAAAGGAATGTACCACCCTAACAGTCTAAGAATTAGGCAAGTAGGATTTCTCTGGAAGAAAGACTGAATAAAGAAAAGCCAAATATTCTTACTATATAATTAGAACAGCTCATGATCTTTCATCTGTAAATTATATTTCTTTATTACCTAATATCTATTTCAATTCAAATGAATTTTTGGTTAACAGGTATAATCCCAGTCTAATTTAGAGATAGATTTCCTCCAAAATGTCTTCTTTCTGAGCCTCTGAAAAACATAATGTTCAACTATTTTTATAGGAAACCAGTGGCTCACAAGTCATTTTTAAAATTCATTCATTACCTGTGAACAAAAGGAATAGATGATAAACCCCAAAAGAACCAATTTTATTTTTACATGGCCATACCAAATCTTTAAGCTAGTGGTAAAGGTGAAAATTGCCATCTACAAAGGAAAGATGTTCTCTAAGTATGAAAAGCTTGCTAGTCAGAGCATAGCATCATCTAGTGAATCAGGGGAACACAGAAAATGGGTGAGCAATGGCTTGACTCCACTTGTTCCTTACTTTTGAATAGAATTCTTACCTTCCTCCATTCAAATCCTTATATTCTACCTTTGAGGGGCCTTTCCCAATCCTTCTAACTATTAGTGCCTTTCTCTAAGCTTTAATAACTCAAAACTTTACCAAAATGTTGGGGACAACCTATACTCTTGTCTGTTTGTCTGGTTCAGTATTCTCTTAGGTCAGTTTTTCCCCCTTCTGTATAATTTTTAAAAACTGAAATATATTCAAGTAACATGGATACAGACTAATAAAATCAAGAGAAATATTGAAGTGCAATTCTATTTCTTCTGAAACTGTTTGCTATAAAATTGGTTTTGGAGGCCATATTGCCCTATTAAATCTGTTCAGACATTTTTCATTGGTGGGAATAAATTGCAGTACACAAACACAAAGAGTATACATTGAATTATCAATGATATTCACATATCTGCTCTTTCTGCCTTGCTCTTATGTCTGGTGAATGTTGCTCTTTAGTTGTGGGAAAGTTACATAGCCAGTTTGACAATTTATTAATCACATAATAACAATAAATCTCTAATTTAAAAAAAAAGAGTTTGGTGTGGAATCTATCTAATCAGATTTCTCCAGCTCCAATATGCTTAGAAAAACTCTACATCCTTACCTCATTATCTTTGGGCTATATATATCACTAATTTACTACCTCCAAATCTTCCTTTTCCTCTCTCCTCAGCTAAAGGTTAAAAAAAAAATCTGAGTTAAAAGAGCATTTTGCTAACATGTCTGCACTGATTGAAGTTTGATTTCCCATCAGCCCAGAGTAAACTTAGAGCCCTCTACAAGTCATTTCCAGGCTAGCTTCAGAAAGAAGGGCTGTCACTCATATAGTCAGTCAAAAAGCATTCATCTCCATAATCCCACCACAGAAAACTTGGACTTTGCCTCTGAGATTCCAGGTGACATAAGACAAAAGCTTAATAAGTAAGCTTTTGTCTTATGTCACCTGGAACCAGACCTCCATCCCATTTCCCAGTCATCTGAATCCTGGTTTCTCCACATTCATTCAGCATATTGGTCAATAAATATTTATTAAGTACCTATTCTGAGCTGTACTGGGATACAAAGAAAAGCCAAAAATACAAAAAAGCTCTCAATCTTATAGGGAGACAATATTTAGATGTACAAATTAGTTAAATATGGGATAAATAGAAAATAATTGACTGAGGGAAGGAACTGGTTAAGAGGGATTGGGAAAGGTTTCCTGGAAAAGATGTGATTTTTGCTGGGACTTAAAGGAAGAGAGGGAAAGAAAGAGATGGAGAGATGAGAAGGGAGAACATTCACAGACAGTAAAAATGCCCAGTTCTGTTGAATGGATACTTAGGAGGTAGATGGTAAAGACATTAGTCTGAAGGATTCATTCCAGAAAGGAGACCATCTCTATTGACAGGAGAAATGATAACAAAAGAGGCAATTTGAGATTAAGCCATATGATGAATTAATTTGTCTTCATATATGTTCATTACTAGTAAAATCAGTACTCTGGAGAACAAACTAGCAAACCATTCCAATATTCTTACCAAGAAAATCCCATTTGGGGTTATAAAAAAACAAGACTGAAAATTGATTGAACAACAATATCAAGACTCAAATTCCCATTTATTCTAGTGAGATTTGTTTTAGCTTCAAAATGGAGCAGGTAGAATAACTTAGGAGGGCCTTGTTTTTTTGAAGGGGACTGAACAAGCTTGATAGCTATTGATCATCTTTTTTCTCCTTCTTTATATAATATTAACCAGTCTATACAGGTAAGAATTTGTCTGGTTTTAAAAGATATTTCAAATACAGTTGAACAAACCTTTCCTGCTATACTTTCCCAATGTATAAAAATTCACAGCATAAGGAAATGTGTCCTAACTTATAATCCAAATTATTCTTGGTTGCAACTTAAGCAGACTTGCTGTTTTGTAGGCTTCAGGGAAAATGGATAATTGCCAGCTGTCATTTTTTGTCCATGTTCTTTACATATTCAGATAATGTTGCTAAGTCAACCAGAAACTTTTGTCCTGTGAGTGATATATTATTGTTTCCTCTAAGCTCTTTTAATATTTTTTATATCTCTAAATATTTTTACGATTCTTCTATTGATGTTTTCTTTCATACTACATTGAAAATGATATAAGTTTCAAAATTTATGTCCTTGACATTTTACTGAAAGTCTGATTGGTTTGGGCTTTTGGTCTTTGGGAAGCTAATTTCTTCAAATAGAAGAAAGATCTAAAAATAAAGAATAAGATGAGTGTGGAATTTCTTGCTCCTTCATGAAAAAAGTCTTAACTTTGTTCAGATAGAGATTCAAGGTGGTTGTATGACAAAATCCAGTAATGGTAAAATTCTATAGCAGTCAGTCAGTCAATCAGCATTTATTAAGTGCCTACTATGTGCCAGACATTATGATAAGCTCTGGGGACACAAAGAAAGACAACAGTGCCTGATTTCAATGAATTAATAGCTTCACAGTGAAGATAAATGCTACCTGCACCATAAACCACACTTTTGGAGATTTAACTCCATCATCTCTCCAGATTCTCTCCTAGGGTCTTGCTGTCCTGACTGGTGAGCTTATCTGGCTTACTAATTTTTTTGATAAACCTATTTTCCTTTTTCTTTTTAATTTAAATGATAGCTTTTTATTTTCAAAATACATGCAAAGATAGTTTTCATCATTTACCCTTGCAAAACCTTGTGTTCCAAATTTTTCTCCCTTCCTGTCCTCCACACCATCCCATAGACAGCAATATGTTAAACATACGCAATTCTTCTGTATGTATTCCAACTTTTATCATGCTGCACAATAAAAATCAGATCAAAAAAAAAAGAGAGAAAGAAGGAAAAAACAAGCAAATGACAATAAAAAAGGTGAAAATACTATGTTGTCATTTATATTCATTCTCCATAGTCTCTTTCTGGATGCAGATGAATCTCTCCATCACAAGTCTATTGGAATTGGCCTGAATCACCTCATTATTGAAAAGAGCCATGTCCATCAGAATTAATTATCACATAATCTTGTTGTTACTATGTACAATGTTTTCTTGGTTCTACTCACTTCACTTAGCATCAGTTCATGTAAGTCTCTCCAGGCCTCTCTAAAGTCATCCTGCTGATCATTTTTAGGGAACAATAATATTCCATTACACTCAAATACCATAACTTATTCAGCCATTCCCCAAATGATGGGCATCCACTCAGTTTCCAGTTCCTTGTCTGGACCACTATTTCAAACAGGAAAATCTTGAGTCATCTCACCAGTTGTTTCAAAAACTGCCTCTGATGTGTACACAATTCAATTCAACAAGCATTTATTAAAAGCCTACTGTATGCCAGGTAGGTGCACAAGGCAAAAATAAAAGCAAACCCTGACTTCAAGAAGTTTATAATTAATTTTGAAGCTTCTATTCATTTACTAACTGCCCATGGATGAGAGAATAATTTAACTTTTCTAAACTTCCAGTAAGTCTTAAACATATCTCCTACAAGAAGCTTTTCTGGATTTTTTTGGTTGTTAAAGCTCACTTGTCACTTTCACTGTTTATCACGTTTATATCTGTTTACTAAGTGTCTTTTGTGAAGTCTTTAATTACAAGGATTCTATTTCATTTTTTTAAAAAAATTCTTAGCTAAATGTCTCAAATGCCACAAGTCCTTTCTCTGACATATATGTTTTTAATATGATCCTGGGCAAATTATTTAAACTCTCAATTTTCTTGTCAATTATCTAAGACAAGAAATTGCATCTAAGTGCTATAGTGGATAGAATGCTGGGCCTGAATCAGGAGGATTCATCTTCCTGAATTAAAATCTGGCCTCAGACATTCTATGTCATACTATAGCTGTGTGACCCTGGATGAGTCACTTAATTCTGTTTGCCTCAGTTTCCTCATATGTAAAATGAGCTGGAGAAGGAAATAGAAAACTAGTAAAGTATCTTTGCCAGGAAAACCCCAAATGGGATCATGAAGAGTCTGACATGACTTGAAATGGCTCGACAATAGCAACATAAATTATAGAAAAGAGCTGACCTACATTGGTTGGTTTCCCCTTTAGGTACTCCTCACATAAATGAAATCATAGTTTCAAACCCTATTTGCAATACTTGCAAGTACAACACTAGACTTGAAATTAAGAAGACCTGAGTTCAAATTCTGCTTTGGACACTTAATAGCTATGTGACTGTGCAAATCTTTTAACCTCTATTAGACTCAGTTTGATCTTCTGTGAAATAGGAATAAAAATAGCACCAGCCTCAAAGGACTCCTGTTAGAATAAAATGTTTGTAAAGCATTTTGTAAATCCTAAAGTGCTAGCCATTATTATTATTATTATTATTAATGTTATTATTTTAAATAACATAATCTATAAAAATTCTCACTACATTGAACTTTTTTGTTCTGTATCCTGTAATTGAATTTAGTAGGATTTTATTAAAATGTAGGCATCCAATATCCCAAATACTTTTAACATCAAAACTAAATTTCCTAGCACATGTTTCAAGGTTAGCCATCTGCTTCTCATCTAACTATCAGCATCTAATTCATTAGTATATTTCAGTAGGATATACCTACTTCTTATCTTATACTCAAGGTTCCTTGATTACAGCCTTCTGCTTTGGCCCCAGATACAATTTCCTTCTCCTTCTAAACTTTACCCAAGCTTGATGAACCCTCCAAAAGGCAAGCTACTTCCATTCAACAGCTTTTTTTAGTGCTAAAACATTTACAACTCTATTTTTTCATAAATAATGTAAAATAAATACCACAGACATTATATGCCAATAATACAAACTAAATACTTTATTAGGTTCCAAAATGAGAAGATGGTAGCATAGGCATATTTTAGTATAAATCTATAACCCTCTTTAAGGAGCCTGCCTTGGCATTCATGGCTCCCCAGTCCAGGTATCTCCTGTACTCTCCAGGCCTCAACAGGAATTGCCTTCCTCTATAGTTGGGCATCTCATACAGGACCCAGAAGCCTTCTAGCACATTGAAGGAGTGGATTTCATTCAATCGGAAACGGTCATGGATACAAGAGCAGTCATCCGTGAGCTCTGACATCAGACCTTTGTATTCTTCTCTCTCATACAGCCTCATTCTATGGGAGCCAGTCTGCTTGGGCAACAAAGCAGGGAAGGAAACAAAACCCCAACAAATTGAGTCCTTTGGAATTCAGTTCATTGATAGTTTAGCATGTTAATATATTTTAATGGATGAATAGATAAAAGTTAAAATAGAAATTCCAAAATCAGTCTGTGTATTTCTGATATTCCTTCTTTCTTTTTTTGACCTGGCAATTGGGGATAAGTGACTTGCTCAGACTCATACAGCTAGCAAGTGTTAAGTGTCTGAGGCCAGATTTGAACTCAGGTTCTCTTGATTCAAAAGTGAATGCTCTATCCACTATACCAGTTAGCTGCCCCTCTAATATTCCTTTGATCTATAAGTGCTAAATCATTAAATATTTCTTCTTATGACTTTCTTCTATTTGTTGTATGAGATAAAGAAGCTTGATAGGGGTCACATTGTAACACAGAAGCAGATAAGAATATATCCTCTTGAAATTGTGGTTGAACGTTACCATTTTTTAACTTCAGCCAATTGACACAGTAGATAAAGCACTGGGTCTGAAGTTAGGAAGTCTCGAATTCAAATTTAACCTTAGACACTTACTATCTGTGAGATGCTGGGCAAGTCACTTAACCCATCTTTGCCTCAGCTTATTCAGCTATAAAATGGAAACAATAACAGCATCTATGTCTTGGATTGCTGCAAGGATCAAATGAGATAATGTTTGTATCTGGTACTTGGTAGGCACTATATAAATATTTATTCCCTCTCCCCTACTCCCAAATGATCCATAGAGTAATTTGTCTACTTTTTACTTTCTCTATTTCTTTACTTCTTCACTTTCTCAATTTCTCACAGTTATCCTATATGTTATTGGATATTTTTTTCACTTTTCATTTCTGAACAACTTTTAAAAAACTTTGAAATTATTTCTGGACTACAAAATAATACTAGCAGATATAACAAAAGCATTGGTTATTTTCTATAGTCTTAAACTCCTCCCTAAAATGAACTCAGCATCTTCTTGGACATTTTGGGTATTTATCAGTTTGGGAACCACAATTTGAAACTCACTAGACATTTATCTTATTTAAAAAAACTTTCTAGCCCCACAATTTTTAATTCATGGAAAATATTTCATAAATATAACTGCAAGGAGGCAGAACTCACTTGAGGTATCAGACAACAGGATTGAATCATATCATTAAAGCCCATCCATTGCTGGTAATCAGGATATTCTCCCCTTCTCAGATAATATTGATGTCCTGAGTAGTTAGGATGCTCATAAATCATCCAGCAGCCACTTTCCACACGGATGGAGTTGCAGCGACTGAAGTAGGCCTGCAGGTTGGGGTAATCACTGGTACATTCATAGCATCGGCCCTGGAAGCCTCTGTCTTCATAGAAAGTGATCTGCAAAGGAAGACAAATTCAGGGGTGTTGTTTCCTTCCATTCTGCCCCTTAAACAGGGGCAACTTTCTCTTTGGGATCCTTCCCTTGCCCCCAACAATACTTTACTTACCTTTCCCATGTTCAGTTGGCGAATGATGCAGTGTCCTTATGGCAGTGACAACGGCCGCTCCTATATATAGAGCATTTCTGCTGCTGCATTGGCAAGAACAACAAAAAAGGGGCCCAGTTTGGTGTGTAAGGGGATTTTGTGGTCTGCTTTTTTATTCTGCCTTTAGTGAAGAGGATGCTATGTTTAGCTTTCTCTCTGGTGCATTCTAGTTCTGTTCTATACTTGCTATTAGGGGAGGAACATAATCATTGGGACAAAGACAATTCATTGTTAACTGACTTTATTTGGGTCCTTCTTTATTCATAAGACAGTAAGTTGTCATTTCTTGTTTTTCCTTGATACTTTGACACAATATATGCACTGTGTCTTCTGAAAGTTTTCTAAGGAAAGCAGACATGGGTTGAGTGTTGGAGACCTGAATTAAAATCCTGGCTTCTAGCTGTGTAATCCAACACAAGTCACTTAATCTAACTCTGCCTCATTTTCCTAATCTGTAAAATGTAAATATTAAGAACACCTATTTTCCAGGAATGCTGTGAGGATCGAATGAGATAACATTTGCAAAGCATTTTGTTCTATACAAGTGCTAACTATTATTATTATTAGATTAGATTAAAAAAAACTTTGTGTTAAACTTATGTGAAAATATCAAAGAGCTTTTCTTTGAGGCTCCTTATACTCCAGAGCAATGGGCCCTATCCTCAGAATTGTTCTCAATACCAACTGCCAGTTCCAGTGAACAGAGTGTTGGGCTTGGAATCAGAGAACTTGTTTAAATCCAGGTCTGCCACCTATTACTATCTCTGTGACACTGGGTAAAACACCTCATCATTTAAAAACTCACTATTTGACAAAAAGTGCTGGGAAAATTGGAAACTAGTATGGAAGAAACTAGGCATTGACTGATACCACATATCAAGATAAGGTCAAAATGGATTCATGATCTAGGCATAAAGAATGATATTATAAACAAATTAGAACAATGTAGGAAGTGTATATCACGCAAAGAGAAGATTGTGGGAACGGATTGTGTACCACAACATAGTATTCTTACTCTCCCTGTTGTTGTTTGTGTGTATTTTGTTTTCTTTCTCAGTTTTTTTTCTTCTTGATCTGATTTTTCTTGTGCAGCAAGATGACTATAAATTTGTATACATACATTGGATTTAACATATATTTTAACATATTTAACATGTATTGGACTACCTGCCTTCTAAAGGGGGCAGGGTGAGGGAAGGAAGGGGATAATTTGGAACAAAAAAATTACCCATGCTTATGTTTTGTAAATAAAAAGCTTTAATTAAAAAATAAAGTAAAAAAAAAAGATGAACAAAAAAATAAAAAAATAAAATGATTGTACATGTAAAAACTATATCAGATTGTTTGCTCTCTTGGGAAGGAGGGAGGTAAGGGAGAGAAGGAGAAAAAATATAGAACTCAAAATCTTATAAAAATAAATATTGAAAATTATCTTTACATGTAATTGGAAAAATAAAACACTATTAAATGGGAAAAAAAAGAGATATGAATCCCAAAGTGAGAGAGATATCTGCTGTGAATTCCTAGAAATCCAGAAGTGACTGAATCAGACGCAGGTATTGTAGCTTAAACTCACAAATAATAGACTGCAAGCCTAGTTTTGGGAATCTTGCTGAAATTCCTTGTATTCTGCCTCTTGATTACATTCTTCCTTCTCAGTTTGGATGCTTTCATTGGATGCTCAGATTCTACCCTGCTTTGATCTCCAGCACTTTTGATCTGTCTGCAGATCAAAGATCAAAAAGTCAGAGAAAGTGTAGCTCTTCACTGAATCAACTTTTGGCTTTGCTCTTATTTGGTTGGTGAGATTTTACCCTTCCATCTGCAAGCAGAGATTTTCCTCTGGTTCTCCTGCCCCACCCCTCAGATCCTAAGAACAGCAAAGGTTGACTCTGGTTAGAATGATATAACAGTAGTAAGTATGGAAGGGAGACAACTAGCGCAAACTCATATTTCCACAGTGAGAACAAGTTGGAGAGTCAGATTTTGAAGGTCTCATTTTAGTTTTATTTTTTCCATCCTGGATGAGACCTTTCAAAGGACATTTCAGATAGGAAAAGAGAGGGAGCAACAAAAAATGTGAGATATAATATACTGTAGTAAATTTGAGGGATACAAATTAAAGAGCTTTGCAAATTATAAACTTTTTCTATCTATGTATATATTCCTCCTTCCTCTCATTACTCTTAGTCCTCCTGTTTATGTTTCCCTGTTTACTCCATAGTGGATCTTTTTGTACCTGGGAAAGTTGTGTATTGTTTTGAGAAGCAATAGGAAAGGAGGTTGGGAGGACAAGGACAATATTAGGAAACTCAAGAAAAGAAATGAAAGCATTACAAACTAACAGGAGTGGAACTGAGACAAATTCTATGGCTTTCTGATGCAAAAGAAAAGCAACTCTGAGCTGCAAATGTAGGTAAGACAATGGTAGGAAAGACAATGGTGTCACTTTCCTGCTAAAGTTCTGACTTTCTTTAAGGTTCCACCTTTTTCAAATTTTGTTTATACATATTCCAAGAGTCTTTAAAGCTCAGAATATTTTGTCTTGGCATATTTTTGAAGCAAATGAAAATGTTTATTTTATTTTATTTTTTTTTTGTTTTTGTATTTTTCTCAATAGTATTTCATTTTTCCAAATACATGTGAAGATAATTTTCAACATTCATTTTTGTAAGACTTTGTGTTCCAAAGTTTTCTCTCTCCTTTCCTTACCTCCCTCTTCCTCAAGACAGCAAGCAATCTGATATTGATTAAACATGATCAATCCTTTTAAACATATTTGCATATTTGTAATATTGTGCACAAAAAATCAGATCAAATGGGGGAAAAACATGAAAAGGAAAAAAAAAACAAACAAAAAAATGAAAATACTGTACTTTAATCCATGTTCAATCTCCATAATTCTCTCTCTGAATGTAGAAGGCATTTTCCATTCTAAATCTATTTGAATTGTCTTGAACGTTGCATTGCTAAGAAGAACCAAGTCTTTTATAGTTGATTATCACATTGTTACTGTGTAGAAGTTCTCCTTGTTCTGTTCACTTCTCTTAGCATCAATATATGTAAGACTTCTAAACTTTTCTGAAAACAGCCTGCTCATCATTTCTTATAGAACAATAAGATTTCATTGCATTCATTGGGAAATTCAGCCATTTCCCAATTGGTGGGCATCCACTCAATTTTCAGTTCCTTTTGACAGATTTTTAAAAGTCATTACCTTCTTATGTATTTGTGTCTTGAGCTTTTTTGTCACCACAACAACTCTTCATGGTTGGATTCTTTTTTGTTTTCTAATTCTTCCAGTCTACTTATTGACTTTAGATTTTGTGTTAATTTTGGGCTCTGCTCACTTCTGGGGAAGATGTCTGAACTAAACTTCATTCATTTTCATAGCTCAGTCTGGAAGCCTGAAAATTTTCAGTTTCCGAAGTGGAGAACAAAGTCTGTTCACAAATCTCCTTGTCTGAACTTGGCAAATTACTGATCCAGTTTTAGGTTTGTTAGCTTGTATGTTGTTGAATTTCATTGCTATTGGACTCAATCACTGTTATTTAGCTGTTGGCTTTTAGTCTTGTTCTTCCTGTTTTTTCCATTATATGCACATGTGCTGGACTAAACATTAGAACTGAGTCACTGCTCTGTCTGGGCTCAGAGTCACATAATTAAGTTTCCAGAATTTGTTTTGTGCTTTGTATTCAGCTAGCCACCATCCCATTCCCAACTCTCCCCAAAAAACTTTACAAAAAAGATTACTAAAACATTACAGCTATTCTTCTCTGCCTTGAGCTGGTGACCCAGAACTGTGTAGTGTGTGAAAGAGTTTCCAGATGGCACTCAAACATTTCTGCTCCCAGCATTAGTTCAGGAGACCTCTAAGATCTTTTTCTGCCCTGCTTACTGCCCTGGTGCTTTATTTTGATTCCTTTTCTTTTCTGTCCCTAGGCACTGGAAGGCTTTTGTTCTAACTCCTGCTAAGCTACCACTGGACTGTGTTCCTCCTAGTCAGTCTCTACCCTAATGTCTGTAAACCTCTCTGCCTGTCTTCTCAAGCTGCAGTGGACTAGAAAATGACTTACTGTGACCTTTTCTTGGCTTTCCTAATCAGAATTTGGCCTGGTGTCTTTTTTGAATTGTCATGGAAGAAGTATCTGGGAGAGATAGACAAAAATGCTAACCCTCTCTCCACCATTTTGTTCTTCTCCCCTCCTCTGAGAGGTTTTAATGGAAGAAAAGAGCTCCTCTAGGAGACATAAGGGGATGGAATTAAGAGCACAAGAATAGACATTGGTTTTGCAAGAAATAGGACCTCTTCATCAGAAATTTTAGCACTGAAGAAAATTGGGAATTATGTTGAGGGATTTTGAAATGTGGAGTAAGAGAAAAGAGAGAATTTGTGATAGATGACCTCCATTTTTTTCCAGTAAACTAGTAGCTAACGTCCTTGAATGACAAAGGAAGATGATGTTGTGTGGAAGTTTGAGGAAAAAGAAGGTTTGGATTAGCTGCTGTGGAGAGTACAATAGAGAATCAATCAGGAAAGAAAGAATAAACAGATTATTATATAGCAGTGGGGGTTCAACTAAAATTAGACAAAATTAATTTGTAGTGAGGCAGTTAACATAACTATATGATTTTATTTTGTTCTGAATTTAAGAAATAAAAATACCTTTCTATAACTTAAAAGAATAGGGAAAAATGACAATTGTACATGAAACTGCAACTTGATTATGTATAACTTGCTATTCCTTTTAAATATAAAATAAAGTTATCATGTAACAATTCTATACCTAGTTCTATGTAGCATTTTTTTCCCTCTGGATGAAGATAGTATCTTCCTTCATAGATTTTTTGCTGTTAATTTGGGTTTTTGTAATGGTCAAAATGATTTAGTCACTCAAAGTTGTTCTTAAAACCATTGTTGTTATTGCATACAACATTCTCTTGGTTCTGCTCATTTCAGTCTTCATTATTTTATGCATCTATCCATGTTTTTTTAAATATCATCAAATTCATCATTTCTTATAACACAATAGTATTTCAACACAATCATATGCCATAACTCATTCAGCCATTACCCAATTGACAGGCATCCCTGCAATTTTCAATTCTTTGCCATTATAAAGAGAACTGCTATAAATATTTTAGAGCATATGTATTCTTTTCCTTTTCCATGATTATCTTGGGAAATGGACTTAGTATTGGTATTTCTGGGTCAAAAGATATGGGCAGTTTAATAACTCTTTGAGCATAATTCCTGATTGCTCTCCAAAATGGTTGGACCAATTTATAGTTCTACTAATAGTGAATTAGTGTCACAATTTGTTCCACATTCCCCCCAACATTTGTCCCTTTCCCCTTCAATTATTTTAGCCAATCCGGTAGATGTAAAATGGTATTTCCAGATTGTTTTAATTTGCATTCCTCTAATCAATATTGTTTTAGAACACAGAGAAAGATTTAAAAAAAAAACAGAAAAATACAATATGGCCTTAGTAACTAAACTTAAATTAAACATTTCTTTAATCAGATATGTTTTTGTTATTATGACAGTGTTGAGAACATTATCTCCTATACCATTCATTCTACTAAAATATTCATTCTTATCATGTATGCATATTTTTAATGTTTAACCAAATGTTATTATTACAAATGAATAATTAATAAGATTAGAAAAAAAAGACAGGAATCATTTAGTGCTGATAACACAAACTAAATATTTTATTAGATTTTAAAATGAAAAAAAACTGAGAGTAACCATATCTCAGTAAAAATCCATGACCCGTCTAAAAGAACCAACTTTGGCATTCATGGCTCCCCAGTCCAAGTATCTCCTGTACTCCCCAGGTCTCAGGAGGTACTGTCTTCCTCTATAGCTGGGCATCTCATACAGGATCCAGGAGCCCTCTAACACATTGAGAGAGCGTATTTCATTAATATGGAAGTGGTCTTGAATAGACTGACAATCATCCATGAGCTCTGTCATTTGGCCTTTGAAGTCATCTCTGTCATAGAACCTCAACTTATAGGAGCCAGAGTGCTGTAATAGTAGAAACAAGAAATCAATGATGAAACAGAAAGTAGTTAAAAATTTCCTACTTCAAATCTTCTTGATTCCAATTTTATTATTAGGACAAACATTTGTGAAAAATTAAATTTTCTCCCCCACTTGCTGAATCCAGAGTCAGAAAGACCTGAGTTCAAATTTGGCCTCAGGCACTAGCTGTGTGACTTTGGGCTAGTCATTTAACCCTGATTACTTCAGTTTCCTCATCTGTAAAATGACCTGGAGAAGGAAATGGTAAACCACTCTAGTATCTTTGCCAAGAAAACCTCAATGAAGTCACAAAGAGTAAGACAAGACTGAAAAAGGACTGAACAACAGTCTGCCATTTGCATAATGGTCCTTAGGCATGGCTAGGAATAGAGTTCAGTAATCCAGTGCATCCCTTATCACTTTGTCTTTTATGAAATAGCTTTCTTAAAGTAAGATTTACCATATCCTTTTTATCTTCAGTATTAGAGGAAATTGCTATAAACGAGTTACCATAAGTAAAGTGCTTTGCAAATCTTAAAGTGCTACATAAATATTAGATGAGGGAAAGTGTGAACTGGAAAGCTAAGCACAATATATTTTCTTTTTAAGATGATCATTTTTAAACTATTTTCCCTAAGTCTAGTTTTTATAAATTCTTTCAATCCTGGCGTTCTTAAACCTTTATAGTCACAAGGCTTTTTAGATATGCCATTTTCTCTCCATTTTCACAGCCTTGTCCAGACCCAAACTACCTTGAACCCAGGCTGTTCTATTGATTCCATTTCTAGAATTCTATGATTTCAACTGGAAAAAGCCTTAGAGATCTTCTCATTCAACTTGTTCAATTTACCGATGAGAAATTTGAGGCCCAGAGAGAGGAAATAATTTGTACAAGGTCACATTGATAATAAATTGATAATAAAGAGTTACAATTTAAAGTTAGCTCCTCTGATTCCAAATTCAACTACTACACCAATTGTGCTCTCTGTACAAGCTCTATCACCTCCATCTTATCCTACCCTCAATAGCAAAAGATATTCTTTAAGCATTATTTTTATTATATTACATTATTTTTCCAGCAAAATATTCAGTGACTCCCAGGTACTTACCCTAGAATCACAGAATATATCAAAACAACTTTCTGAACATGGCCCTCAAAATCCTACTTTACCAGCTTACTTCCTTCTCCCCATTTTTTTTCTTCATTCTATCACCACTAAGTGGTATTAAATCAATGACCTCTGGAATGACTGATTGAATAGTGGGAAAACACAAAATATTTGAATACAATCAGAATTTCTAGATTAAATTAATGAAAATTTAATGTACTAGGTTTAATTTCAACATGAACCAGAGCAGCTATTCTTTGATAAAACTTATGAGGCTAATTTTATAATCCTTCTGATTCCATGTTAGTCATTAACTCAAGAATCTTTGTACTTCCCTAATTTCTTTATTCCTTTTAAACTACTAACCCTGGAGTCCTATAATTAAATGGCAACAAAACCAAAGAAAAATCAATAGAGTGAGAGAATTTACCAGCCAATAGATTCCTGAGAGAAACACTTTGTTTTCTAAGACTAGGCTGCAACCTTTCACTCTCTAGCTAGATTTGATTTGAGAAATAAACATACTAAGGCACTTGATTTTCCAACAAGCCTTCAAATGGAATGATACTTACCTGGGGAATGATTCGGCAGGACTTGATGGAATCATTGAATCCCATCCACTGCTGGTAGTCTGGATACTCTCCCCTTCGTAGATAATACTGATGGCCCAAGAAATTGGGGCGCTCATAAACCATCCAGCAGCCACTTTCTACCCGGATGGAGTTGCAACGGTTGAAGTAGGCCTGCAAATTGGCATAGTCGGTGCTGCATTCATAGGATCGGCCCTGAAAGCCGCGGTCCTCATAGAAGATGATCTGTAAAATGAAATATTGGGGAAGGTTGAGAAAACCATCCTCTTGTATGAATACACTGGTTCAGCATTACTTTCCTGTGGTCTTACCTTTCCCATTTTGGAGAGAGATCAAGTCGTTCACACAGTGCTATTTGCCGCTGTGGTGAAAGCTACTGTATATATAGCAACCCTTCCTGCTGTCTCCGCAGGAATAACACAGACGGAGCCCATTTTGGTGAGTAAGGGGATTTTCCGTGTTCTTTTCTTTTCTATGATCGTGGTCAGGGGGAATCATTGAATGTTTCCCTTTCACTCTTTCTGGCGAGTTCGAATTGTCCTAATTCAACACTGTTGTTGCTTTTGAAGTGAGAGGGGTTTCCACTCTCAAAATAATTATATTTAGGAGAAGAGAAAGAATGACATAGTTCTGCCCCATGACTTCCCTCTATGGAATATTCTGTACAACTGAATTTCTAACTGTGACTGAGCTAAGCAGATTATTCACCCCGGAGTATGGAGATTTTAATCATAATTTTTAAATGATCACAGTATAATGTCCTGTAGGAGGGAGATTGAATTAGATCTCTGATTTGAGAAGTATGAGATTCTATAAATTCATATAATTGCTATTATAATTACTAAGACAATTATGTTTACTATTAGAACTCATTTGGGCAAATTCGCTAAGTTGATAAAATTTATCTTTACTCTCTTTCTACCATGTTTTTGTTCCCATCTCTCACTTCTTCTCACTGCCTTCCACCGGGTTCCATACTATCCTTTGATGGTTCAAAGTCACTTTGGTATTCTGCTCATATCTTACCTCAACTAAAGAAACCTGCATTACATAATTCTTTCTCTTTCCTGCTTCCTTGCATCCACCACAATAACATTTCCAATTAGATGATACTTTTAGCTAGATATTAAAACTCAAGACACTGAAAGGCAGTGTGTTTTAGCATAAAGACCTCCAGATAGTCAAAGGACCTGGCTTTGAGACTTAGCTCTGTTCCTTTCTGTTTATATGAGCTTGGACCAGTCCTCTCTGGGCCTCAGCTTCTCTATCTAGAATATGATTTTGCTGGATGAGGTGATGCCTAAAGTCATATTCAGCATTAAATCAATAATTCTATGATTTAACCTCATGACCCTTGGCAAGTCATATACGAGGTTCAGTTTCTGCATCTGAAAAATGAGTAAAATAAAACTTGTATTAGCTACTTTACAGTTATTACAAACAATTATATAAATGGATAATGATGACAGTGATGATGATGATGATGACAATTAAAATATTTTAACAATCCTCACTACAGTGAAAGTGATTGAAAAATAATTATAAAGAGAATAAATACAAAATCATTAAATATAAGAGAAAGAGGGATGGTACCAGCAGTTATGGGGATCAGAAAAGAATTCATGTAGAAAGTAGTTCATGAGCTTCATGTTGGAGGAAGAAACAAATTCTATTAGGCAGAATGTGTTCCAGATGTAAACAGCAGGTGTCACTGTGGACAAAAGAGTGTGTCTGAGTTCTTTACCTCCTTCCTTCTGTAAAAGGAAGGAACAGACTGCCAGAGTATTTGTATGTCTATCTCCTTCTTCATAGTAGGTTTTGGGCAGAGATTTCTCTTTGACCACTGCTTCTTTTTCATTTCATCCCTTCCCCTTCTCTGACCACCTCTAGGTGGTGATTACTATTCCAGAATCAATGTGATTCAGATTGCTACAAAAAGATTAACCCCCTATTTAAACCCAGAAATAAATTTTGACCTACAACCTAAATTGATTCTTTATTTTAAAGCTTGTTAGATTATTAGTAAAAAATCATAGGAATACAAAGCCCTCAAAGTTATAGATGCCAGTAAAGATATAGTCTCTCACCTATTAAATTCTGTGTATTCAAATAGTCACTGACTCCCCTGATCTTCCATCCATGCTTTCTATGCATGACACACATTAAGAAGGTAATTAAGGTTTGATCTTAACTTTTTCCTAAGCAAAAAAAGTTTTAAAACACTATTCAAACTGTGAACGGATCCAACATTCTGGAGAGCAATTTGGAACTATGCTCAAAAAGTTATCAAACTGTGCATACCCTTTGGTCTAGCAATGTTTCTATTGGGCTTATATCCCAAAGAGATCTTAAAGGAAGCAAAGGGACCCACATATGCAAAAATGTTTATAGCAGCCCTTTTTGTAGTGGCTAGAAACTGGAAGCTGAATGGATGCCCATCAATTGGAGAATAGCTGAATAAATTATGGTATATGAATGTTATGGAATATTATTGTTCTATAAGAAATGACCAGCAGGATGGTTTCAGAGAGGCCTGCAGAGACTTGCATGAACTGATGCTGAGTGAAATGAACAGAACCAGGAGATCATTATACACGGCAACAACAAGACTATATGATGATCAATTCTGATGGGCATAGCTCTCTTCAACAATGAAATGCTTCAAACCAGTTCCATTTGGTCAGTGAAGAAAGCCATAAACACCCAGAGAAAGGGATGTGAAATATGGACTACAACATAACATTTTTGTGCCCTCTATGGATATTTGCTTGCATTGTGTTTCCTTTCTCAGATTTTTTTTCTTGTAGACATGATTTTTCTTTCATAGCAAGATAAGCATGGAAATATGCATACATATATTCGATTTGTCATTAACATAATTAACATGTAGTGGATATCCTGCCATCTAGGGGAGGGGTGGGGAGTAGGGGGAAAAATTTGTAGCAGAAAGCTTTGTAAGGGTCATTGTTGAAGAATTACCCATACATATGTCTTGCAATTAAAAAGCTTTAATAAAATGCATTTTAAAAAAACACTATCCAAACTATGTGTAAACCATTTAAGAGGATAGAGAATATTTAAGACCATATGTAACAAAGAAGAGGAAGACAGAAAGTGAATTCACCAATTTTCCAGCAGTGTTTTGGAGTAGGCAGAGTCATTAAATTTTCAGACAATTTCTTAAGATTAGTGAAACAGGGAGCAAGTTAACACTTCTGCTACTCAACTCTTAAAACTGATTTCTGTTTATAGAAACCTTCTATTTCTGCATTCTGAATGTGATCATTCCCATATTGATCTTCATTCATTGGTTGCCCAGGTGAGTATAATCCTACTCATTTTGGTTCAAAGTGCATGTGAGTAGCCATCTCTTCCTGAGTTGGTAAGAATGTACCATCTGAGAAACTGAACTACATTTCCCAGGATGCTAATGCAGTCAAATCCTCAGAGATTCTCTCTGACTTCAGAGATTTGTTGCCCAAAGGCCCTAAAAAGACATGGGGAAGATTTGATGCAAAGGTTTGGAGATAAGAAATGAAGTTTCATGTGAGGAATGGAGAGAAAGCCATTTGGGATGTATCAAAGAAATCTGGAAGAAAAGTAATGTGTAATAAGTCTGGAAAGATATACTGGCACCAGACTGTGAAAGGCTTTAAAAGGCAAACAGATGAATTTATATTTTATCTTAGAGGAAATAGAAAGAAATTTACTAAGAAGGGGTGAGATCTGTATTTTTGAAAAATCGCTTTGGCAGCAGTGTAGAAAATAAATTGCGTGGGGGAAAACCTTTAAGGAAGGGAGACCAGTTTGGAAGTTACTGAGTTTTCCAGGCAAGTGGGGATGAGGACCCAAATTAATGTGGTAACTGGGTGAGCACAGAGAAGGGTTTAGATTGCTAGAAATCCACAAGTAAACAAGTAAAAATAGAGAACACTAATCAAAACTAGCATTTCCTGGACAAATATGATTCAAGCCCCTAAATCTGTCTAGGGTCAGAGGAGGCCAAGGGAATTAGTAAAGGGTGCTTTCAGTGTTATGGGTATATTTTAGCTCAAAGGCAACTCAGTTTATCTCAGGGTTAAAAAAAAATCATCCAATGTTGGAGGTGATAATAGGGGCCTTTGATTCAAACAGGAAAGGATATTCTCTCAAGGTTATGATCAAAGCATCTGGAAGACATTATTAAAGTTGACAATTAAGGACCAGGGGGTATCTTTGGGGCATCCATATCTTTAGAGGAAAAAAATAGTAAGATTTGACAGCTGATGGGATATGTGTGGTAAGAGAGAATGGAGAATCGAGGATAATGCCAAAATTAAAAATCTGGGAGAATTGGAGGATGTTGGTTCCTTTGACAGAAATTGGAAGATAGTTAGGTTTGTAGAGGAAAGATAGTTTTCTGAGTTCTATTTTGGACTTGTTAAGTTTGATATATGATATTTTCCCCCTGTCCCACCCACCTCCTAGAGTTATTGGGAGGATCAAATGAGATATTTGTAAGCACAGTGTCCAGCATAATAGTAGACACAAATAAATGCTTGTTTCGATTCTTCCTTTCCTTCCTGAATTTGACCTCTTCCCCACCCTAGGATATATGCAAGGAGTGGGACCATCATATAAAGGTGTATAAAGAACTTAGCGAATTAAAAAAACAAACAAACAAACAAAAAAAACCAAACTTAAGGTCTACATGCATACCAGTGGGTTACTTAATCTCTGAGTCTTTTCTCCCATCTGTAAAATGGTCATAGTAGTTCTTTCACCTTGTACCTCATGGAATTGTGGAAAAATCACTTTATTAACTTGTAGAGATATATGAATGGCCAAGTGAAACTTGGGCACATTATTAGGCAACACAGATGAGGTATACAACAATCAGGATTCCTCAGCATATTCCTTATGCATGTGTTCATAATCTCCAACTGTTCTATTGTTTTTTGTTGTTTAATTGTATTTGACTCTTCATGTCCTCATGGACAATATTGTTCATGGCATTTTCCCAGCAAAGATACTAGAATGGTGTGTCATTTCCTTCTCCAGTGGATTAAAGCAACAATGACTTGCCCAGGATCAAACGGCTATCAAGTGTCTGAGGCTGGAT
The DNA here is from genome assembly GCA_023553655.1 of Myrmecobius fasciatus. Classification (NCBI taxonomy): domain Eukaryota; kingdom Metazoa; phylum Chordata; class Mammalia; order Dasyuromorphia; family Myrmecobiidae; genus Myrmecobius; species Myrmecobius fasciatus. The sequence continues at coordinate 85,144 of JAJPUD010005966.1, read as the reverse complement.
TTAAATGCAGATCTTCCTGATTCCCAGCCCAATACTCTATCCACTGAACCACTTAACTGCCTCGACCAATACCCAACATTTAAATATGCCTTCGAGGAGTTATAACATCTAGTCCTGAAGTCAGAAGATACTGTGCCCTTGAGAACAAACATTCTCTGAACTTCTTTCTTTTCCTAAGAATGTGCTTGTATCAGTGCTAGTGCTAGTAGGAGTTTTACCACCAGAGGCTAGGGGATACTGATGTTCTTTTTATCAGAAAGTCAGTCATAAAGGTCCTTTAGTTTTATATACATGCTGTCTAATTGTTTTTCTCTTTGAATTTCTGCACCAAAAAAAGAACTTAAAGAGTATCTCTGAAATAGCAGCAGCAAGATAACGGTATAAATATGTATACATATATTGGATTTGTCATATATTTTAACATATTTAACATGTATTGGACTATCTGCCATCTAGGGGAAGGGGTAAGGGGAAGAAGGGAAAAATTTGGAACAGAAAGCTTTGCAAGGGTCAATGTCAAAAAATTACCATGCATATGTTTTGCAAATAAAATGCTTTAATTAAAAAAAGATAACTCCAATAAATTTGGGATGGAAAAAAGCCATTGTCATCCAGAAAAAAGAACTTTTGAGGCATAGTGCCAATCAAAGCATACTATTTTCACCTTAAAAAAAATGAAATAGATGGTAGCTAAAATTGGTGGAGAATTAGTTTCCCAACTGATAAGCATCCATTTTGTTTCCAGTGCTGACAAAAAAAAGTGCTGCTATGAATAATTTGGTGAATGTATAAGTAAAACAAACATTTTAATTAAAGTGTGAATAAGAACAAAGAATGGGAAAGTTGAAAACAGTAAAATACTGAAACATAACTTATCTGGTTAGTGTTCTTTTTTTAAAAAAATAGATTTAAATGACATTTTTTGTTTTTTATAACATCATAGTTATCTCAAATATCTTTCTCCTGCCCTCCTCTCAAAGAACCATACCATATGACAAACAGCAGAGGGCAGCAATCACAGAAATCGTACTATTAAGTGATTCTGTGGCCAGAGTTGTAAGGACCTGCAAGTATCCTTGATACTCAGATGACCTGAAGGTCAAAGTTATGCCCATTTTCAGGAAGGATTTTTTAAACTCTTAATTAAGAAGTGCAAACTAAATTAAAAATAAGTATTTTGTTATATAAATTATCTTATTTTTATTGATAGTTCCTGTTTTTGCCTTGTCTTCATTTTGGAATGTGTCATCATTTCCTGTAGGAAGTCATTCTTTATAACAAAAGTTAAAAACAAAATGAAAAAGGCAGTCCAGCAAAACTAAGGCATAAACTGTGTCTAACACAGAGACTCATGGTTTCCTGCTTCTACAAAAAAGGGAATTATTATCTTAAGCCAAGCTAGATCATTATAATTGCACAGTATTCACTTTCTTTTATTATTCTTTCTCTTCACATTGTTTTATTTTCTTTCTGTTTACTTTTATTTATTTAATTTTTTTTTTTTGCTGAGGCAATTGGGGTTAAGTGACTTATCCAGGGTCACACAGCTAGGAAGTGTTAAGTGTCTGAGAACAGATTTGAACTCAGGTCCTCCTGACTTTGGGGCTAGTGCTCTAGCCACTGCACCACCTCGCTGCCCATTCTGTTTACATTGTTGCAGCACTTATATACATTCTATTTCTGGTTCTCCTTTCTCCATGCTGCATCAGTTCATCTAACTCTTCTTGTTTGTCTGATTCTTCATATTTGCCATTATGATGTAGTAATATACTATTCCTTTTCATATGTTGCCATCTGTGTAGCCATTTCCCAATTGATAGGTATCTACTTTGTTTCCAATGCTCACAAAAAAGTGCTGCTATGAATAATTTGGTGTATGTATAATTAAAGAAGCATTTTAATTAGAGTGTGAATAAGATCTTTGGAATTAAGAACAAAGAATGGACAAAGTTGAAAATAGTAAAATAATCAGTGAAACATAATTTATCTGGTTGTCATTAATTTGTTTTTTAAAAATAAAGTTTAATGACATTTCCTGTCTCATAATTATCTCAAATATCTTTCCCCTACCCTCCTCCCAGAGAGTCATACTATATGACAAATAGTAACTTTTAGAAAAAAAAATCGGCAGAACTGATTGATACATTGAAAAAAACTGAAAATAAATGTTCAATGTATAACATTTATGGACCTTCTATAAAGGAGTGGGTTGAGGTTATCTTCTCATGTCTCATTTGAATAGAGCTTAATCATTATAATTTTGTAACATTTACTTTTGATTTTTTGATATAAGATTGGTCTTTCCATTTACATTGCTGTAGTAGTGGATAGCACACTGGACCTGTAATCAGAAAGAACTGAATTCAAATCTTGCCTCAGATACTTACTAGCTATGTGACCAAGACAAATCACTTAGCCTTGTTTACCTTAGTTTGTTCATCTGTAAAATGAGCTGGACAAGGAAATGACAAACAACTCCAGTATTTTTGGCAGGAAATCCTGAAATGGGATCCATAAGAATCAAACACAATTGAAACAACTTAACAACAACAAAGTTACTATATATTCTTTTCTTGCTTCTGCTTACTTTATGTTGCATTAATTCATATCAATACTCCGATGCTTCTCTGAATTATCACACATTTCTTCCTTTCTTTCAGCAAGGCAAGAGGGATTAAGAGACTTGCCCAGAATCACAGAGCTAATAAATGTCATATCTGAGACTGCATTTAAATTCAGAATCTCCTGAATCCAACTGATGCTCTGTCCACTGTGCCACCTTGTTCCCCCCACACATTATTTCTTACAGGACAGTAATATTCCATTATATTCATATAATTCATTTCTCCAGTTGATAAGCATCTACTTTATTTCTGATTCTTAGTTATCACAAAAAGTACTGCTAGAACTAATATGGAATATAGGGGGACTTTTTTCTTATCTATTTATTCCTTGAATTATAAGCTCAATAATGGAGTTCATAGTGTATGGACCCTTTAGTAACGATATTTGTATAATTCAAAATTGCTTTCCAAAATTGTTTTGCTGTTTCACAATCCACCAACAACGTATTAGTTTGCCTATCTTTCTACTCCAAAATTGATTGTTGCCATTTGGAGGGCCATTTTTGCTAATTTTAGAGTGTAAGGTGAAACTGTGTTTGTATGTGTGTCACATTTTTCTTATTATTAGTGATTTGGAATATCATCATTTCTAAATCTTTCTGCATTTTTAAGTATTACACAGTAATACTTATGATTACATAGTAATTACACAGTAATAATAATGATAATAGCATTTACATAGTGCTTTAAGGTTTGCTATCTCATTTGATCTTCAGACAATTCTGTGAGGTAGGTATTACTGTTATTTATTCCATTTCTACATATAATGAAACTGAGACTGAGAGAAGGTAAGTGACTTTTCCAGGATCATATAGCTAGGAAATATTTGAGGGATATTTTGAACTTACATCTTCCTGACTCCAAGTTCTCTTGATTTAAAGTTCTATCTTATAAAATATGACCATAGCAGAAAGGCAAGGCATAAAGCAGCTTTCTAAGAGAATGCACCAGGACCAGATTATTTTACAAAGTTCTGTCAACAGATAAAAGATTGAATGAAGGAGAAAGACAACAAATGGTCACTTGGACTGAAGTTCATCTAGGATAGTTGCCCTTTTCTGAGTCTACCTGGATCTTTTGGGTTACTTCCTTGTCACTAAAATGTTTTCCTTATGTTTGAATGTATCTTTTTCCCAAGTTGAATTATTTTAGTTTTTTTCCTCAAAGGTAAGCCATTCTTTGTTAATTATGTTTATACTTAAAACCTGAAGGTTTGAACCTTGAATCCACAACTCACTCAAGGTCAATATATCCTAATTAAATATATTCAAATACAATGAACATTTGCTGAGGTCCTACTATATGCAAGGGACTATGCTGGGTATCTCTGATACCCTTTCTTTCTCTAAGCAGCTGAGTTTACAAATCAGCTAACCTTAGGTGAGGTCTTATCATACACTAGTGAAACCCACGAAACCCTGCTTCTTCTGTTTAGATAATCTTAAGCCTATTAGCTTACACATGATTAGGAGTATAAAAGATATTGCCAAAGCTCCATATGGTCAGAAAAGGTAATGGGGAAGCTATGTAGTGAGAATGAATTACAACAGAGAGACATCTCAAATAACATATTAATACCTAGCCCTGGGGCAGCTAGGTGCCACAGTGCATAGAGCACCAGCCCTGAAATCAGGAGGACCCGAGTTCAAATTTGGTCTCAGACAAGTGCTAGCAAGTCGCTTAACCCCAATTGCTTCAGAAAAAAAAAAAAAAAAGATACCTAGCCCTATGAGATGTTGGGAGAATAACAGGAAGGATTCCAGTGCTTTGGATAGATTATCTGTGCAGGAGTTGTAGGAAATTTTCACCTAAGAGTTACCTAAAATGAGAAGGTATAGAGAGATTGATGTTTACATCAGCGTAGAGAGTAATTGCACAAATGAAATCACAAATATACTCAAGGATTAAGGGATTTAAGTAATTTAGATGCCTAACAAAACTTCTGGGTTACAAAAATAAATATTCATGTAATTCCTTTAGACACTTTGAGAAAGTATTAAACATATGAATAAAACAAAAAGTGAGCTAAGTGCCAGACATGCAAGGTAATTTTTTTATTTACTCTGAAATAAATTTAGAGATAGTGCATCTCAACAAAAATCCACAACTCTTTTAAATGAGCCCACTTTGGCATTCATGCTTCCCCAGTCTTGGAAGCTCCGGTAGTCTCCTGGTCTCAGCATATATTGTCTCCCCTGGTAGTTGGACATTTCATAAAGAATCCAGCAACCCTCTAGCACATTAAGGGAGTAGATTTCACTGAGATGGAATCGATCCTGGATGCAATGGCAATCATTGGTGAGCTCTGCTATTAGGCCTTTGTAGCTGTCTCTCTCATATAGCCTTATCCTATGAGAACTGGTCAGCTGGTTTGATATAAACAAGAGAAGGGAAAAATAAATTATTAAATGTCTTTCAGTTAGAATCATTTTATGAATTTCCTAGCCTTCCCAAATGGATACTGGCTTAACATACAATAACAGAGTCCATATTTGAACTATATATGTTTATATGGCAAGAATCCAATGAACAGTATTACATGTATTCAGATCCAATGATAAAAAAAATCTATGAAAATACAAGTATATATACATATATATATATACATATATATCATAAAAGCATGACATAACTTAATTGGTCTATAGAATAGGTGACTAGTTTAATAACATCAACATTATATAGAGGTCTTCTCTCTATTTCTATAATCCTTTAAAAATTGTATTACTTGGCCAGTATGTCCCTTCTAATTCTGAAATTCTGTGATTCTGCGAATTGAATTCCTTCAAAAAAAATGTTTTTTGTTTTTTTTTTTGCTCCAGGGTGCCCTACTGAATTATTTTGGTCCCTGAAGTCAGGTTTACTATAAACATAATTGATAAGTGTTTTCATATATCAGAACATGCTGATCTTGTAATTTGGTTTAATTTGTCACATTGTTACTGGTTGCTTCACATTTTTGATTACTCAACCAAATAGCCTACTACATATATTTATCTGTACCAACTATATCTTTTTCTTTACAAATCAAGATGAGATAGTACCTACTTGAGGGATACTGCGGCAAGATCTGATGGAGTCATTGAAGCCCATCCACTCTCGATAGCTCCGATACTTGCCCCTCTTCAGATAATACTGGCAACCTGAGTAATTGGGGTACTCATAGATCATCCAGCTACCACTGTCGACCCTCACAGAATTGCAACGGCTAAAGTAAGATTGAAGATTGGGGTGGTCACTGCTGCATTCATAGTAACGGCCCTGGAAGTTTGGATCCTCATAGAAGATGATCTGCATCAAGAAAATGACATTCAGTAAAAAGAATCAGTCAAAGAACACATTTCAACAAAGCAAGTTAACCAACCCATATCCTTCACTTACCTTTCTCATGTTTGATGCCCTGGAGATGCAGAAGTCAGTGTAGTAGTTGTCTGTGATGGGTACTCCTATATATATACCCCACAGGGCTTTTGCTAGGTTTGCAGTAGTAGCACAAAAGCCGCTGAATGTGGCCAGTAAGGGGATTTCTTCCCTTTTTTCCCCTCACTCTATATTATCAGTGCCATTCATTGTATGCATTGCCATTCTCTCTGGTGCATTCGAGGCTTATATCACTGCAGACATAAGTGCTTTGGAGGTCGTTGGAGGTAGGTGGTATAGAAATGACAGGTTTAGAAAAGGAAATGGGACAAAGGAAATATTGTGGCTCTTATTATATTACTTAAGAAATGATGGGAATCAAAATTATTTCTCTAAAAACTCAATTTTTAGTGGCCAACTTTTGAGAGTTTATCAATCAAGAGGAATTACTCCCGTGTAGCCTATAAAGTAGTCAGTTCCTGGTCACCTACCAATGGAAGGAGAGAAAGGAAAAAAGGAAAGAGGCCTACTATGTACCAGGTATAGTGCTTAGTGCTTTATAAATATTATCTCATTTGATCCTTACTACAACCCTAAAATATTATTATTATCTTCATTTTATAGTTGAGGAAACTGAGGCAGACAGAGGTTAAGTGACTTGCTTTGGATTATATAACTAGTAAATGTTGGAGGTAGGATTTGGATCCAGATCCATCCCTCCAACTACTTATATCACCAAATTGCCTCTTCCGAAGGAATCCTTTCCCTAGGATACTCTCTGTGGTAGCAGCAATATCTATTAGGGTCCTTACTAGGGAGGCTAGACTAATTTTTTTCTCTTAAAAGACAAAAAAGTTATATATCCAAGATTCACTCTAGGAGACTAAAGCTTAAGTTATTGGTGTGACTTCTTAGTTACTCAAGGATAGAAGAAAGGCCCATCAAACTTAGTGGATTTTCTGATACTTAGATGCATCTATGTATGGAGAGAAGGGAGGTTGCATTCACCTGAATCAGTACTTTATTGATTAGTATGCTTTATCCTTTTAAAAATAGCTTTTTTATTTTTCAAAATACATGCAAAGATAATTTTCAATATACACCCTTGGAAAACCAAATGTTCCAAATTTTTCTTTCTCCCTCCCCCTTCTCCTAGACAGCAAATAATCCAGTGTAGGTTAAACATGTGTAATTCTTCTAAACATATTTTCACATTTATCATGCTAGTATGCTTTATCCTTAAAGAAATCTCTTTTTATTAACTATTAAATGGCTTGTAATTGTCTCATTTTTTTCCTTCCAATCTCAAATTTGAATGACCTAATCTACAACTACCTTCCTATTTGGTTTTTAATCTTCCTCAAGCCTATCCAGTTTTTAAGGCCCAACCAAGTTCCTCCTCTTCTGTGAATTCTTCTGTTATTCTAATTTTGCATAAAATGTTTATGGTAATAATAGTCTATACAGCATTATTTAGTGCTTAATTTTCAACTATATTGTATTGTTTGTTATCCTTTCATATATGTTTTTCTTGTGTCCTCAAATGGATTTTAAGCTACTTGAAGGTATGGATTACATCAGAATTTATTTTGTATTTTCTTGTTTTACCTGGCAAAGAGCTGAATATATAACAATTTCTCAATAAGAATTATTGGCTGATTAAATAGAAACATATAATAACAAAGAGATAAAAGAGGGAGAAAGTACATGGAAAAATAAAAGGAAATCCAGGGTTTGAAGGAAGAGTGAAATTTGATCTTAAAGACACATATCTCATCTAATCTAATTCTGATTTTTCAGATGAGAAACTGAATTTCAATGGGGAGGAATAACTTGCTCAAATTCATAAAATTAAAAATAATAGAACCATGATCCAGTTCCATCTGTTAAAATTGCAAATTCAGTTGTTCTTATCATTAGATTATTCCCTTTGAAGATTATTTTGAAAGATTAATTTTTAAAAAAGGCTGTGTGGAGTAGTGTAGAGGGAGCTACATTCAAGGAAATTGGTTCAATTCCATCCATAAAGATTATGTGATTCTGGGCAAGAAATTTAATCTCCATGCACCAAACAACTCCCTAGAAATTCCATCAACATCTCAATTGGATTTAAAGTGTGTGTGTGTGTGTGTGTGTGTGTGTGTGTGTGTGTATGTGTGTGTGTGTGTGGTCTTCAATTAGAAGTATTTTCATACCTAGAACCTTAAGTAATTATTGTGGGTATCTGCTTCTTTGAAATTGACAAGTGCACATTCTATGATTTCTATTTTGTCACCAGTTTTTTCATAAAACATTATTCTATAATATTATAAATGGTGTAAATACAAATAAGAAATCCATCTGAGTATAATGGGAGAGTACAATGAAAAAGTTGTCTGTTCCTGGTTTCCTAGGAGGGGGCAATAAACTAAGTCAAAATTCTGTTAAGAGTGCCTGGATGGGGCATCTAGGTGGCACAGGGGATAGAGCACCAGCCCTGAAGTCAGGAGGACCTGAGGTCAAATCTGGTCTCAGACACTTAACATTCCCTAGCTGTGTGACCCTGGGCAAGTCACTTAACCCCAATTGCCTCAGCAAAAAGAAAAAAAAAAAGAGTGCCTGGATCCTTCACATCACAGGAAAATCAATGAAAAAAGGAATACCACTGCAGAATTTCCAGTTAAGTTTTGTTTAAGAGGAAGATTTCTTTAACTTAAGAATGCTTAAAAACCACCACCACAAATTGTTCCTTTACAGTGTTCCAAAGTCCTAGTACTGTCCCCATTGTCAGCAAATCTCCCAAAGGTTGGGCTGGTCTTGTGATTTTCAGCATCTTTGGTTAATCGTTTACAATAGTCCTGCTGAAGCAGCAGGAACCCATGATATTTTGGAGGCAGTGTGTAGGATTGAACTCTGGTAACTCCTACAATCTATATTCATGCTTTACTTACACCATTCTGACTTGTTCTTAGAACCTTCTTATCTAATATGTGGATCTTCTCTAACTAGAATGAAGACCTCTTCTGTCTTATTCTATTTTGTATTTTCTGGTTTTGTTCATAATAATTCTTCACTAAATTTTTTGAGCAATCATTTCAGTCTTGTCTGCCTCTTTAGGGGATTTCTTGGCAAAGATATTGGAGTGGTTTTGCAATTTTCTTCTCCAACTCATTTTACAAATGAGGAAACTGAGACAAACATGAGTAAGTGATTTGCCCAGAATAAATGTCCTAGGCCACATTTGCACTCAGGAAGATAAGTTTTCCCACTCCAGGCCCAACAATCTATCCACTACGCCAGCTAGCTACTATCTAATAAATACTAGATGATTAATTGATTGCAGGCTAGTACATAACTATAGTTTCATTCATGTGGTTGTTAGAATGAGTGTTTTGGTAACAATTAAAGTAATTTCTGGTTCTTGGCTCATCCACTCATTACAGATTTTCCAGGGCAGTAATTTTTTCTGGTTCAGGTCAGCATAGGGAAATAGAATATAATAGTCTGGGATAGTAATCATGTCTAACTAGGCACATATCACAAAGTGCATGCCAGTAGGAACTAAAAAAGAACCAAGGTGGGGCAGCTAGGTGGCACAGTGGATAGAGCACCAGCCCTGAAGTCAGGAAGACCTGAGTCCAAATCTGGCCTCAGATACTTAACACTTTCCTAGCTGTGTGATCCTGGGTAAGTCACTTAATCCCAATTGCCTCAGCAAAAAAAGCAACCTTGTGTAGGCTGCAGGAAGAGATGCCAACTGATAGTTTAATCACTCATCCAGTTCTAGGCCATAGATCATGGTGGACTGAGAGGGAAATCTATGCCTTGGGTGGTGTTCTAGAATGAGGAGTGGTCTTGGGATTTATACTGGGTACTGAGGAGGGATAAAGTTCATGAGTAAGCAGCAGGTGACTGGAAATGTAAAAACTGATTGGGGTTTCAGTTCCATCCCCTAACACAGTCTGAAATTTTCGGGGGGGATAATTCAGAAAAGGAATCCTGGACTAAAAAGAGAGCCCACAATTATAAATCTGCAGAATTTTCTAATTGGCAGTAGTTTTCTGGAACTACAAGAGGCAAACCGAAAGATATGTTGCTCAGACTCAAACCCAAGTCAGGAATCTGCAGAGCACAGTCCAGAAGGGCAATAATCAGACTTTGCTGTGGATTAGATTACTTTGGGAGCCCTGAAAACTTGTAGTTCTCCAACCTGCCCTGCCCTTGAGATCCTGGAGAAATACAACACTCAGCAAGCCTTCCATCCAGCCACCCCCTCACCCCTGCCAAAAAAAAAAGAAGTAGAAGAACTAAAGAGGACAAAAGTTTATTTCTGACATTTCTTCCAGAATTACACAAGCTTTGAACATTAGTGAAAGTCCAAGTCAGGAGGTAGATAGGAAGTATGGTCAAACAAGAAAAGAACTTGATCACACAGAGCTGGTGATGGGGATACTCAAGACACAAACCAGAAGAGAATTATTTTAAAACTTTTATCAATCAAGCTGCAATGAAAAAAAAATTGCAGCTTGGGCACAAGTTCAACTAGAATTCTTGGAAGAGATAAAGCAAAAATATAAGCACATTTACAATATTTTTAAAATTAAATGAGAATACTATAGGGAAAAATGAGAACTAACAGCAGTGGAAGATAATTGGATAGAGAATTAATAGCTTAGAACAAGAGGATAATAACAAAACAAATAAAAATTACTGACTTCACGAGACATCAAGAAACTTATCCAATATAATTCTCTCTGTCCTCTTGTGAATCTTCCAAAGGGAGCCTATCCAATGTATGCTATACCTTTTGATAGATCTCTTGATAATATGTGAATACAACTGAAATATGTGGGTCGTTCAAGGGTTATTCAACATACTGTTGATCTGTTTTCTATTTCAGTTTTACAGTCTTCTTCCATTTTATGGTTAAGTTTATCTCATTGACATACACAGTATTTATTGTTAACTGTGTGTTTTACTCCATCTTCTTTTATACATTTTCTTTGATTGAATTCCTGACCCCTCTCTATAAAGAAAGGGTGATGAGAGAGGAGTGTGTACATTGTACCCCACACTCGAGCACACCAGGTGTTTCTCCATTGTCTTTTGGGTGACCCACAGCTTTATTCATTGACTGGTATTCTGTGACTCAAAGAGAGTAAAACAGCATTATCAAAAATAATAGCATTACTAGAAAAAATATTTATATCAAGAATTCAGGCCTTTGATTAAGGGAGAAACTTGTAGTCATTAAGAGTAGCATACTTAAGAGGTATATACTGTAAGTCATTTGTAGAAGAAAGTTTCTATAAATAATAAAATATTTTTTAATTTGATAGTTTACATTTCCTCACAGTTATATGTAAAAAAAATGACATTCATTTTTAAAACTTTGAGTTCCAGATTCTCTCCCTCTTTTCTTTCTTCCCATAATGAAGATGCAAGCAATCAAATATAGGTTATATTATGTGCAGTCATGCAAAACATTTCCATTAGTCATGTTGTAAAAGAAAACATAAACCAAAAAACCCTCAAGAAAAATAAAGAATTTTATTTTTTATTTATTATTAAAGAAAATATTTATAAGATAAATGTTTATTATTAAATAAAGGGGAAAAGCATGCTTCAATTTGTATTGGATATGTGTAGCATTTTTCATCATAAGTTCCTCACAGTTGTCTTGGATCATTATATTGCTGACAACAATTATGTCATTCACAAATTTTGCTGTTACTTTGTACACAGTACATGTCACTTTGCATCAGCTCACGGAAGTCTTTCCTGGTTCTTCTGAGAGCATCCTGCTCATGATTTCTTATACCACAATAGTATTCCATCACAATCACATATCACATTTTATATAGCCATTCCCAGTTGATGGGCATCCCCATAATTTCCGATTCTTTGCCTCCAAAAAAGAGCTGCTGTAAATATTTTTTGTATGTTTGGTCTTTTTTCTTTTTTTAAATCTCTTTTGGGATACACACCTGGTAAAGTTTACCAAAATATTTATAGGAAGACTTTTTATGGTAGCAAATAACTGGAGATAAAATAGGGATTTTGGGATAACTAAACAAATTGTGTTACATGAGGATAATGGGATGTTATTACACTCTAAGAAATAATGAATATGATGAATACAAAGAAGCATGGAAAGAAATACATGAACAGAGTAAAAACAAGAAAACAAAATATACAATATCTACAACAATTTAAATGGAAGGAACAATATCTATAAAAATTGAAAGTGAATGTTACAGAAGTACAAAGAGAAGAGAGATGAAAATCCAATCCATTCAATCCAATAAACATTTATTAAGCAACTACTATGTACCAAGCACTATGTTAAGAATACAATAAATAAAAAGATAGTCCTTGCCCTCAATGAGCTTACAATCTTGAGTGGGAGATAGCACACAAAATAAAGCAGAAAAATGGGGTATGGTGAAAGGAACACCAAGTTAAAAGAAAATATGTTACTAAAATTTATTTTTTTTCCAGAAAAGTGTAGTGTACAATTTATCAAAATGGAATCTAGCCCTTGATCATAAGGGGGCCCAGAGATGTACAAAATGGAAAGACATTAAATGTTCATTTTGGACAATCTACAAAATGGATAATCAAGTCCTGGAGTAATCTAAAGCTATCTGATTGTGATGTTGAATAAAGTATAATGTGACATTTTACTAACCTGGGTTTGATGTTAAAAGCCATTGTTGTTTTTTAATGCTTTCATATTTCAATAGAGCACCAGCCCTGAAGTCAGGAGCTCCTGAGTCCTGTGTCTGGCCTCAGACACTTAACACTTAACACTGCTTAGCTGTGTGACCCTGGGCAAGTCACTTAACCCCAATTGCCTCAGCAAAAAAAAACAAAAACAAAAACAAAACAAAACAAACAAAAAAAAACCAACAACAACAACAACAAAAAACTTCCATTCACGAAACTTTCAATCTCATGGGATTCTGATCACTCATTAATGTGAGTTTCTAGTTATTATTAGTTATATAGCTGTTTTTATTGTTTTAGTAAAGTATTTGTTGTCTTAATATTTTCATTTGCATGAAGCACACCTGGTATAGTGTCTAGAACCCTGGACTTGGAGATGGGAAATTAGCATTTGAGTCATATTTTATAAAAATACTAGTTTTGTGGTCATGGGCAAGTCATGACTTCTCAATGCTTCAATCTCCTCCTCTATAAAATGAAAATAATAATACTTCTACTGCCTACCTCCCAAGGTAGCACTTTGCAAATCTTTAAGTGCTATGGAAACATAAATTATTATATTTATCTCTCTTCTTCTATTAAAGTCTATTTTTCCCTGAAGGTGCAGACTTTATCTTCTCCTTCCTTCCCGTCCCTTCTTTTGCTTTGCTTAGGACCACATTTTGTATATTATGAGTGCCCAATCAACACTGTTGCCCACCATGTACAATATACAATAAAATAAGATCCATAATAAATGCCTTTCACAACTATATTATCTTGTGGTTGCAGAGGAGTGGAGTTTCCATTTATCAGCACTTATTTAGTCCACAAAAGTCCTATTCCAATTGCTTGTTGTAGTATTGAGAAGACCATAAATTCTTAATGTCTATGCCAATGAATTGAGAGCTCTAGCAGACTCTGTGAAGCTGGTGATGCTTCATGTATAATCCTGCAGATCTTGTGCCTGAAGACCAAGAATAACACTACCTGGATTCAGAGAGGCTCATTAACAAAGAAGTTGCCTTCTAGGTAATAATTCCCCCCCCCCCCCCGGAAATCCATGAAATAATGCCATTAACAAAAGGACAAAAGTCAAGTGGTGCCAGAAATACAATCTACACATTTATTTTTATATCAGTGATAACAAGAGACAACTTAATTTAGTAGACATCTATGACTCTTCTCAGAGAGCCCACTTTGGCGTTCATGGCTCCCCAGTCCAAGTATCTCCTATACTCGCCAGGTCTCAACAGGAACTGCCTTCCTCTATAGTTGGGCATCTCATAGAGGACCCAGCAGCCATCCAAGACATTAAGAGAGTATATTTCGTTCAGATGGAAGCGATCATGGATACAAGAGCAGTCATCAGTGAGCTCCATCATTTGACCTTTGTAGTCTTCTCTCTCATACAACCTCATCCTGTGGGAGCCAGTCTATTGTAAGGGGAAACAGTAAGAGAAGATGAGAAATAAACTGAAAAGTCTAGTCTGGATTCAGGAAGGGGAGGCACATGATTACCTTGTGCCTGCCTGCACACTATCTAAACACATTATCTTTTTTGCTCTCTGACATTTTGCTTTCCTTCACATTGTAATGTTGTTTTGCCTGAACCCATCATTAAAGATGGCAATGGATAGAATAGAGGACCTGGAATCAGGGAAACCTGAGTTTAAATCCCACCTCAGACTACTATCTGTGTGATCCTTGGCAAATCACTAAACTCTGGTTTGCCTCAGTTTCCTCATTTGTAAAATGGTCTGGAGAAGGAAGAAGCAAACCTCTCCAGTATCTTTGCCAAGAAAACTCCAAATGGGGTAGTGAAGAGTCAGACATGACTGAACAATAGCAATCAAAAATAAGTCTGATTAGGAACCATTGTCAATCAGAAGACCTCTGTCTTAAAAGCTTTTCTTGATATAACAAAAACAAACAAACAAACAAAACAACAAAAAACCCAAAACCAAAAACACAAAAACACAAAAAACTATCCATGAAATACCTGGGCTAAATGCTTTTCTTTTTGAAATATTGAATGCTGTTGCTACATATGCTGAATGTATAAAGAGGATTACAACCCACAGTTCCTTTCATTCAATTTAATATTTATTAAGTCCCTTGTATGTAACAGGCAATCCAGTGTAACAGATAGCAAGCAAGCCTCAAAGCCAGGAAGATCATGTGATTTTGGGCAAGTCATTTAATTTCTCAGTGTTCTGGGACTCTCTCTTGCAGAAATAATGCCAACCTAAATTTAAAAAGGATGTTCCTCATGGAAACTCCCTGCATCACAGAAATCAACCACTATCCCTTACAAGGGATCTGCTAGACTTCTTACGGCTTGTTTTTTTTTTTTTTTTAACATTAAAATTCATGGTATTTATCTTTCCTATCCAAATGAATTATTTATATATTTCTCTAGTCAAACTCTTACCTATTTATATTAGCCCATTTTCTGACTTGAATTTTAATTGATTTCTCCAGTCTATTAATACCTTCCATATAATTTAGTACAATCAACAAATATAATGAGCATGGGCTTGTTCTCATCAAAAAAAATTTTTTTTAAAGTAACACAGAGTGAAGACCAAACCCTGTGGAACTCCAAATAAAAATAGATTTTTCTCCAGGCTGACACAATCCTTAATAACTACATCTTTAAAATAAACTCTTTACAGACTTAAACTACATTCTCCCATGTCCTTAACAAGCACACCACAGGGGAATAAATAGCTAAAGTCCAGACAACTTGCATTTCTGCTACTTCATCTGAAACCCTGGTTTTATTTTTCCATCACAAATGGAAATTAGATGAGTCTAGCATAACATTTTTCAACAAACCATGATGAATTTCACCCATCACTCAGCTGCCTTCCAGAGGCCTCTAAGTTTAACACCAGATTTTGTTATTGCAAGAACTTCTAATGTTTTCTAGCCATTTAACTTCTCTGAACCCTGTCTCTTCATTGGCAAAAATGAGGTCTCTGAGATATCCCTTCCAGCTCTAGCATGATGTGAAACTCATAATGTGTACTAAAGGGCTCTGCTAGCAGCACCCAAACTTCTGCAGGTATTCCCACACTAGAGAAACTTTGAGATCTGACAATCTATCAAGATCAGAGCTAGACTAGTCAAGGTCAGGAAGGTTGAATACCAGATGACTTTTTTTTTTATCATAGTAGTAACTCATGAAACTCTACCAAGATATTATGGAGTTGTATATACAATTATGGAGGAAGCACCCATCCCATTGAAACCATATAATCTTTTGAGCATTTGAAATAAGAAGTATCATAATAGAATATTTATACATTTAGTTTTTTATAAAGCTTTTTCTTTTCTTTTCTTTTCTTTTTTTAAAGCTTTTTATTTTCAAAACATATGCATGGATAATTTGACAACATTGACCCTTGCATAGCCTTGTTATACATTTAGTTTAAAAAAAAGTCCCTGTTTACTTAGCTAGTCATAGATCTCTTTTTCAAACACTCAAGGACTTCAAGCAATTCATTTAATCTCTGTGAGACTCAGTTTTCCCCTTTGTCAAACGAGGAAGGGGGCAGATTCAATGCTCTCTAAAATCCATCAACTCTAAATCTATAATCCCAAATATTCCCATCCCAGTTCTTGCCCCCTCTTTTTTTCTAAATTGCAATAAAAAGATAGCAAAATATCAACCTTTGGCTATTGATATTAACTCATTACCCAACATAAAATGAAACTCACATAAGGGATTATTCGGCAGGACTTAATGGAGTCATTGAAGCCCATCCATTCCTGGTAGTCTGTATACTCTCCTCTTCTCAGGTAATACTGGTGCCCAGAATAATTGGGGCGCTCGTAAATCATCCAGCAGCCACTGTCCACCCGGATGGAGTTGCAGCGGCTGATGTAGGACTGTAGGTTAGCATGGTCACTACTACATTCATAGAAACGGCCCTGGAAACCCCGGTCCTCAAAGAAGATGATCTACAAATGAACATCAAGGAGGTTATTGGACATTCTCTTGGGAATTGCAGTCTTTATTTAAGAACAACAACTTTATGACATCCTTTGCTCACCTTTCCCATGTTTGGTTGCCTCGGATGCAGAGTTCTGTGTAACAGTGGTGACTGCTTGTATATATAGAGCGGGTCTGTTGCTGCATCGGCAAGAACAACACAAAAGAGGCCCAGTGGGGATAGGGAGGGATTTTCATGTTGTCTTTTTTTTTTCCTTCTGGTGTCAGGGCAGGGGGTTCATTGGACAATTCCCTCTTGCTTTCTCTGGTACTTTCGAGTTGGTCTTGCTCTCCCAGTGAAAGCTATTGAAGTCAGCAGAGCCATTATGGTGTTGGGCACAATGGACCAGCTTCTCACCCTATGCAGCCATATAGAAACCCATGTTTTCATGAGTGGATTGACTTCATTTTGAGTTCTGTCCCTATAGAAACTGCTGAGGCTGAGCTATGTCTGCATTGAGGCTGAGTCAGGAGCAAAAGCACGAGAATGGACATATTCCTAAATGACTTGGAGGGTTGACAGACAGTAGGGAATCCCAGTGAGTTAACTCCTGGATTTGGAAAACTGCATTGTGATTCCTATGCTAAAGTTGTGTGTTCTGGAGAGCCCAGAAAGTGTCACCTGAGAATATTAGGAGATATGTAACACGAATTACTAAGACCACGAAGGGAGACTAAATGCAGGGAGGAGAATGAATTGTGTAGTGTTAAATTTTGAATAGGATTCTTTGGGTTTTTGGAAGGGAGCTTGATGTAGTAGATAGAAAACAGGAGGAATTGGGGTCTATTCTGCCAGGCAACTCTCTAAAACCACAAATTACAATACAATCTGCTTTGATAGAAGGAGTGGCCACATCCCACCACAAGGAAATCATGGGTCTGAATCCCTTATTCTTCAAACAAACTTATACTTTCAAATATCTAGAGATTCCAAAGATCAGAGAGTATCAAGTCTTATTATATATATTAATAAACTGAGGCATTGAAAGATTATGACATAATCAGCATTAAATATAAGTATCTAAGGCAGGATATATATTCCTGAATATATGTCTAGTAATCCATTCTGTCTATTCAATATCACCTTTTAAAAATAATTTATCATTTTATCCAAAATCCTAATTGAATTTTTAGTTTGAATTTGTCTGTATAGGCAATGGAAATTCATCTATTCATTTGTTTGTTTAACAAGCATTTATTAAACATCCATAATATGTTGGGCATTGTGCTAGACCCTAGAGATATAAACCCCAAAATGAAATAAATAGTCCCTGACTTCAAGGAACTGACACGTTTTAATTGAAAATAACATGTACATAGTTGAGCAAATGCAAAATAAATATAAAATGAGTTGGGGAGGAGGAGGGAGGTTATTAGCTACAGCATTAGCTATAATGTATTAGTTTGCTATTGTATTAGCTACTAGTATTAGCTACTAGTATTAGCTATGCAGACATAGTTCAGCCTCAGCAGTTTCTATAGCTATAGCTATATATATCATGAGGGAAAGGGTAAGTTTAAACTTTGCATAACAACTCATTGGCAAGCAGCTGTGTGGCCCAGAGGATGGAACTCTGGGTAGGTATCAGGAAAATCTGAGTTCAAATTTGGCTTCAAATATGTATTAGCTGTATATATATATGTGTATATATATATATATGTGTGTATATATATATATATATCCAAATAATACTATTAGTAAAACTTCTGTATGCCTTAGTTTCCTTATTTATAAAATAACATCTACTTCCCAGGGTTATTGTGAGGATCAAATGAGATAATATTTATGAAGTGTTTTAAAACCTTAAGATGATATATAAATGCTACTTGTTATGACTATTAGTATTTGATCTATTTGACAGTTATCCTTCATAATCAAACTCTCTTCTTGCTATCCCATCATATACCAATAGACATTTTTGCAAAAAAGCAAATTTTTAAAAATTGAATTATCTAAGTAGATTTGCTTTCCAATGTTCTTTTTCTAATATGCCTGTTCATAGGAACTTATAAATACTTATTGGTTGGATAAACTCAGTCACTCACTTCTTTTCAGATGGCATTACTTCCAATGTAAAATATACATTACCTTAAAACATCATTATTCATGTAAAGTTATTCTTGTTTTATAAGATAAAAATAAGGGGAAAATTCTCATCAATATATTAATTAAAATTTATTATATAGGTAACCTCTTACAATGATTAAACTTTAACTTACAATACTCAACTAATAATATTCATGTTATAAATTTTACAATTCAACCCTGCTAAGTACTGGGAATATGAAGAGGAATTAAAAATCAATCTCAGCCCTCAAGGATCTTAAAATTTAATAGAATTATAATCTGAGGTGTTATGTTGTAATAGGTTGGACCTGACTCAGGTTTATATGATGGTTTAGATTTGAAATAAGGAGGGACCATCTAGTGATTATAGGCCACCTAGAAATAAAAAAAAAAAAAAAAAGATTTACTTAGCCATGGTATAGAAAGGATAATCTGCAAGGATATAGCATTGATTCATTTGAATGTAGCTTTTTTGTCTCTGTTTTAGTCATATTGGAGTGTTGGTCAAGCTTGAGGATGAGGATTATTCTGGCTTCTTCATGGATTGGCTTTTGCAATTACACTAATAGGAAGCTACATGAACAGTTCAAGTTTTACTCCTTTGAATGAATTACTATAAGTTTTTTTAAAATTATTTTTGCATATGAAACTACAAACCTATTGTGTACATCTTTCTTTTCCTTTTAAATATATAATAAAGTTATCATATAACTTTCTTTTTTTCTGTCCCTCCTCCTACCCTAGATATACCATCACACACACACACACACACACACACATGCACATATAAATCCATACTAAACATACTTCTTTTTATGAATTCTTTTTCTGGGTGCAAACAGCAAAAGGACCTTCATAGGTCCTTTGTAGTTAATTTGGATATTTATGGGTGGAGCCAAGATGGTGGAGGGGTGGAGCCAAGATGGTGGAGATCAGACAGGAGTCTCTGTAACCTCCTCTAACCTTCCCTCAAACCAACAACATATGAAGCCTCTAGACTGATTTTGAAGCAAAAAAATCCACAATATCTGGAGGACAACACGATTCTAGAAGAAGATACTCTGGAAGAACTTCAAAACAGGTCTGTCTTAATTGGGCAGGGGGGTGGTCTGCTGAACCCAGACTGTAGCACGGGGAGACCAGGGCAGGGAGCTGGAGCAGGATTCTGGAACAGGAATCGAAACAGGAGTGGGAGCGTTGTGCTTTTCACACACCTGGGAGTCTTCTGCGGGCCTCTTGGGCCAATCTGTCCTGATTGTGGGCAGGTGGTTTGGAGAGTCTGCCTTTTGTGGGGGGTAGATTGTGAACCACTGAACCCCTGATGAGCATTGGACCTAGCTGCCATTAGACAGCACGCTAGGGCAATCAATCAGTAGGACTGATCAGCACCTGAAATAATTCAATCAGCAGAACTGCCCAGTACCTGAAATAATTCAATCAGCAGAACTGCCCCAGGGTGAACTAAAGCAGAACTGCCCAGCACCTGACATAATTCAATCAGCAGAACTGCCCAGTACCTGAAATAACTCAATCAGCAGAACTGCCCCAGGGCAAATTAAAGCAGCTGTCCCACCTTTGCCTTAAACAGACCTCACACCTTTAAAAAAATGAATAAAAAACCCAAAAGAGCTCTCACCATAGACAACTTTTATGGAGAGAGGGAAGAACAGACCTCAAATCCTGAGGCCCCTAAAGGTAAAGCAACTCCAGAAAAAGCCCCAAAGAGAGACATAAACTGGTCTCCATGTCACAAGGCTTTCTTTGAAGAGTGCATAAAAAAATCTTAAAAGAGAGTTAGAAGAAACATGGGGAAATGAAATGAGATCACTGCAAAATAAAATAGAAAAAATGGAAAAAGAATGCAATGAACAAAAAAATGTAATTGGTCAATTGCAAAAGGAACTAAAAACAGTAACTGAAGAAAATAAGACATTAAATATTAGAATTGAACAATTGGAAATGAATGACTCATCAAGACTTCAAGAATCAGTCAAACAAAAACAAAAAAACGAAAAGATAGAGAAAAAAATGAAATATCTCCTAGGAAAAACAACTGACCTGGAAAATAGATCTAGGAGAGACAATCTAAGGATTATAGGGCTTCCTGAAAGCCATGATGAAAAAAAGAACTTAGACACTATCTTCCAGGAAATCATAAAAGAAAACTGCCCTGATATTTTAGACCCAGAAGGCAAAATACTTATTGAAACAATCCACTGATCACCTCCTGAAAGAAACCCAAAAATTAAGTCCCCCAGAAATATCGTGGCTAAATTCCAGAACTATCATACCAAGGAAAAGATATTACGGGAAGCCAGAAAGAATTTAAATATCGGGGAGCCACAAGTAGGATCATACAGGACCTAGCAGCTTCTACTTTGAAGGATCGAAGGGTCTGGAATCAGATATTCTGAAGGGCAAAGGAACTTGGATTACAGCCAAGAATAAATTACCCAGCTACAATGAGCATTATCTTCCAGGGAAGAAGATGGTCATTCAATGATATAGGAGAATTTCACCTATTTCTACTGAAAAGACCAGCACTGAACAAAAAATTTGATCTACAAACACAGAACACAAGAGAAACATAATAAGGTAACAAGAAAAAAAAAATACTCTAGAGAACTATATTTATGTTATAGATACTTATAGAATGAGGGTTGATTTTATGAATCTATTATTACATTATGATTATGATATGATTGCTGTGATTTTATGATTATTATATGATAAACTGAAAAATTAGAGGTAGAAAAGGGATAACACTGGAAGAAGAGGAAAAGGAGGTAAAATAAGGGAAATTACATCACATATAGAGGCAAAGAAAACCTATAATGATTGAGGGGAAAAAAGGGAGGGGAATGAGAATTTGGTTAATCTCCATCTCATCAGATTTGGCTCAGAAGGAATAATAAACGTACTTATAAGGAAACAGGAGGGAAAGGAGGGAAAAAGGGATAGGTGGGGCTCTAAAGGGGAAGGATTGTTTGAGGGAAGTGGTTATCAAAAGCAAAATAGTAGGGAGGAGGGAAAGGGGATAAGAAAGAGAAAAGCATAAGCTAGAGTAAATAAGATGGCAGGAAATACGGAATTAGTTATTTTAACTGGGAATGTGAATGGAATGAACTCTCCCTTAAAGCGGAAGGAGATAGCAGACTGGATTAAAAACCAGAATCCAATAATATGTTGTATACAAGAAACACATCTAA
Organism: Myrmecobius fasciatus; assembly: GCA_023553655.1. Lineage (NCBI taxonomy): Eukaryota > Metazoa > Chordata > Mammalia > Dasyuromorphia > Myrmecobiidae > Myrmecobius > Myrmecobius fasciatus. Next base: position 63,196 of record JAJPUD010005966.1, on the reverse strand, counting down.
AACATAGAGATACATACAGGGTGAAGGTAAACGGCTGGAGCAGAATCTATTATGCTTCAGGTGAACAAAAAAAAGCAGGGGTAGCAATCCTGATCTCAGACCAAGTAAAAGCAAAGATAGACTTAATTAAAAGAGACAAAAAAGGAAATTATATCTTCCTAAAGGGTACCATAGATAATGAAGCAATATCAATACTAAACATATATGCACCAAGTGGTATAGCATGGAAATTCCTAGAGGAAAAGTTCAGAGAGATGCAAGAAGAAATAGACAGCAAAACTATAATAGTGGGAGATCTCAACCTCCCTCTCTCAGAACTTGATAAATCAAACCACAAAATAAGTAAGAAAGAATTTAAGGAGGTAAACAAAATGTTAGAAAAGTTAGGTATGATAGATCTTTGGAGGAAATTAAATGGAGACAGAAAGGAGTTTACTTTTTTCTCAGCAGTCCATGGAACTTATACAAAAATTGACCATGTGTTAGGACACAAAAACCTCAAAATCAAATGCAGGAAGGCAGAAATAATAAATGTATTTTTTTCAGATCATGACGGAATAAAAATCACATGCAATATAAGGCCAGGAGAAAATAGACCAAAAGCCAATTGGAAACTAAATAATTTTATCCTAAAGAATGAATGGGTGAAACAGCAAATTACAGACACAATTACTAATTTCATCCAAGAGAATGACAATAATGAGACAACATACCAAAATTTGTGGGATACAGCCAAAGCGGTAATAAGGGGAAATTTTATATCTCTAGATGCTTATTTGAATAAAATAGAGAAAGAGAAAATCAATGAATTGGGCTTGCAATTAAAAAAGCTAGAGAAAGAACAAATTGAAAACCCCCAATCAAATACCAAACTTGAAATCCTAAAAATAAAAGGAGAGATTAATAAAATTGAAAGTAAAAAAACTATTGAATTAATAAATAAAACTAAAAGTTGGTTTTATGAAAAAACCAACAAAATAGATAAACCTCTAGTTAATTTAATTAGAAAGAGGAAAGAGGAAAATCAAATTGTTAGTCTCAAAAATGAAAAGGGAGAACTTTCCACCAATGAAGAGGAAATTAGAGCAATAATCAGGAGTTACTTTGCCCAACTTTATGCCAATAAATTTGATAACCTAAGTGAAATGGAGGAATATCTACAAAAAATATAGATTGCCCAGATTAACAGAAGAGGAAATAAATTACTTAAATAGTCCCATTTTAGAAAAAGAAATAGAACAAGTCATTAATCAACTCCCTAAGAAAAAATCCCCAGGACCAGATGGATTTACATGTGAATTCTACCAAACCTTTAAAGAACAATTAACTCCAATATTATATAAACTATTCGAAAAAATAGGGAATGAAGGACTCCTACCAAACTCCTTTTATGATACAGACATGGTACTGATACCTAAACCAGGTAAAACAAAAACAGAGAAAGAAAATTATAGACCAATCTCCCTAATGAATATTGATGCAAAAATCTTAAATAAAATATTAGCAAAGAGATTACAGAAAATCATTCCCAGAATAATACACCATGACCAAGTAGGATTTATACCAGGAATGCAGGG
>JAJPUD010005966.1:33879-56619 GCA_023553655.1 Myrmecobius fasciatus | reverse complement strand
TGTTTTCCTTCTTAGGTTGTTTTTTTTCTTCTTCTCTTTCTAGATCTGATGTTTCTTGTGCAGTAAGATAACTGTGTAAATATGTATACATGTATTGGATTTGTCATATAATTTATCATATTTGGCATGTATTGGATTGCCTGTCATCTAAGGGTGGGGGTGGGGGGAAGGAGGGGAAAAGCTTGGGGAAAAAAAGTTTTTGCAAAGGTCAATGTGGAAAAGTCACTCATATGTTTTGTAAATAAAAAGCTTTTAATAAAAAAATTTGGATATTTATAATTGTCAAAATGACTTAGTTCAGAAGAACTGAAATTTCTTCTTAAAATAATATTGCTGTTACTATATACAATGTTCTAATGGTTCTGCTTATTTTGCTCTTCATGATTCTGTGCAAATCTATTCATATTTTCCTAAGATCACTGAGTTCATTATTTCTTGTAGCACAGTAGTATTCCATTATGATTATATACCACAACTTGTTTAGCCATTCCTTAATTGATGGGCATCCCTGCAATTTCCAGTTCTTTGCCACCACAAAGAGAACTGCTATAAACAGTTTAGAACATTTTCCTTTTTCCCCAATCATTTTGAAAAACAGACCTAATAGCAGCATTGCTGGGTCAAAAGGTTTTATAACTTTGGGCATAATTCCAAATTACTCTCCAAAATGGTTGGACCAGTTCACAGTTTCACCAGCAGTGATTATTGTCCCAAATTACCCACATCCTCTCCAATATTTGTCACTTCTATCATTTTATCCAATGGGTATAAAATGATATCTCAAGATAGGTAAAAAAAAAGATAGGTATAAAATGATATTTCGAGGTGGTTTTAATTTTCATTTCTCTAATCAATAATGATTTATAACATTTTTTTACAGTTTCTTTGAAATAAATTGTTTCCATTAGCTCATCAGAAAACTACATGTTTATAACCTTTGACCATTTTATCAATTGGGGAATGACTAATATTCTTATAGATTTGACAGTTATTTATATATTTGGGACATGAGACCTTTATCTGAGAAACTGTCTATAAAATTTTTCTCCAATTTTCTGCTTTCCTCCTCATCTTGGCCACATTAGTTTTATTGTACAAACCCTTTTTAATTAAAAATTAAAAATTATTCACTTTACCTTTCACAATGTTCTCTATATCTTGTTTATTCATAAATTTTTCACCTATCCATTAGCCTAATAAGTTCCATGTTCTTCATATTTTCTTGTGATATTTCCCTTTATAGCTAGGTCATGTATCCATCTTGATAAATAAGATACTATAAATCTTAATGATAGCTTCAATACTTTTTTGTCTATTTTCACTCCAATAAATACATTTTATTTTCTCTTACTTCTGCCCCATTGGGGAAGAAAAAGAAAAACACTTATAACCAATATGCATGGTAAAGTAAAACAAATTTATGCGTTGATCATTTTGGGGAAAAAAAGTATGTCTTCTGAATTTTACATCCATTATTTCTGTAAGCACATAGGTAACTTGATTCACCACTGGTTCTTGGAAATCATGGTTGATTATTGCATAGATAAGAGTTCAAAAGTCCTTTAGAGATGTTATTTCAAAACCTTTTAAGAAAAATATGAAACTAGCCTAGCCTATATGTTAAATATAGCCCCTACCACATATGTTTACAAATAATTATGGTATAAGCCAGAATAGGATAAGAATAGTGAAGAATCTCAGGCAAAATACTATAAGAAAATTATGGGAAAGAATGATTATTTTTAGCCAGAAGGATCAGATAAGGATTCTTGGAAGACAAGACATGAATGTGATCTTGAAGCAAAGACAGATTTTGATAGCTAGTATTTAGGGTTAAAGGAGCAGAGAGAGGAAAGATGAGAAGAGGAAAGATAAGTAGTCTAATATTATTGGAAAGTATAAGTTACAGGTCATAGAATTTGGGTAATCTAATTCAACCTCCTCATTTTATAGATGAGAAAATTAGGGTCCACAAAGATTATATGAATTATAAACTAGTATTAGCTCTTTCTTCCACCATTAGAACCCATCTTCAAATTTCGAATCCAGGCGTTTTCCCCCAGCAAATCTAATGGGACTATGAGCACAGGAAGTCTGAATTGCTTTCAGATCTCATCATTTGGTTCAGAATGCAATCTTCTCCCTCTCTGTGAGAAAGGGGATGAAGTTAGAGAGTGCTGGAAAAGCATTCATCATAGGCAGCAAGGACACAAAGAAATGATTTTGCTTTTTGATTGCCTCTCCTAAGAATACCCAGCTCCCAGGTTCAGCCTGATGTGTTGTCCCTTCTGCTGCTCACAGACCATATTCCAGGCCTTCGAATCACCAGCACCAACTAGCTAGTGAAATAAAACACAGGACTTGTAACTGATAGAAAATTCCAAGAGCTATCTCAGTGCTGTAGGTATTTGTCTTTGCCATTATGAAAGTTTCATCTGTTATTAATATTCTTTCTAAAATGTGGCACTCATAATTGATCATGATACTATAGATTTAGTCTGACTAGGGCAGTAGATAGTGCAATCATCACCTCTTTGTTTCCAAAAACCTTGTCTCTTATAATGCAGTCCAAGATCATATTAACTTTTTCAGTTGCCTTATTATTGAATCACATTGGGTTTCTGTATAAAATGGTTGTAAATGTATAATCTAAATCATATTGTTTGCTGTCTTAGGGAGTGGGAAGTCAAGGAAGAGAGGGAACAAAAATTGGATCTCAAAATCTTACAAAAATAAATGTTGAAAATTGCCTTTACTTGTAATTGGAAAAATAAAATACTATTGAGTCACATTGAGTTAACAATACATTGAAACCCCCAATATCTTTTTCATAAGACTTGTATAGTCTTATTTCCCACATTTTATACTTGTAAAGTTGATTTTTTTCAACACAGTGCAAAACTTTATATTCATTGCCATTAGATTTCATTTTAATAGATTTGTTACTATGTTCTAGACTATCAAAACCTTTTTGGTCATGATTCTATTTTGTAGTTCACTAATCATTTGTTCTCAGCTTTGTTTCACTGACAAAAATATTTTTAAGCCATAGGTTTAAATTATAAGGATGGTAACAGCACCACCTATACACCTTTGGATTTATAGGTTTTTCTTAGGGCAGCATAGAAGCAAAGGGACAAAAGTAGAAACAGAAGTAATTATAATGAAATGCATTCATGTATACTGAGCAGTGCTGGAAAATATACTAATTACTTTTCTGTTAAGGCACACATTTACCAGAATTTCTTGGCTATTAATTTGGTATTTTATTGCTACTTCTTCCTCTCTTGTTCTCTAAGTATAGTTCACAGAAAATTAAATAATGTTCCAAGTCACACTTTGGGCAAAATGGATTCTAATAGTATTTTCATCCATGACTATACAATGTCACTTTCAACAAAATGTTATCTTAACAGATATATTTTTTAATATGCTACTGAAGTTTTTCAAGTAACAAGAAACTGATGCTCATTCAAGACTAACAACTGTGACCTGGATCCATCTCTAGTTCAATTCTTTTTTTTTCTTTATTAAAGCTTTTTATTTGCAAAACATATGTATGGGTAATTCTTCAACATTGACCCTTACAAAGCTTTCTGTTACAAATTCCCCCCCCCCAGTCCCTACTCCTCCCCTAGATGGCAGGAAATCCACTACATGTTAATTATGTTAAAATACTTGACAAATCGAATATATGTATACATATTTCCACACATCTTGTTATGCAAGAAAAATTGTATCTACAAGAAAAAAAATCTGAGAAGGGAAACACAATGCAAGCAAACATCAATAGAGAGCATGAAAATGTTATGTTGTGGTCCATATTTCATATCCTTCTCTCTGGGTGTATATGGCTTTCTTCATTAAACAATTGGAAGTGGTTTGAAACATTTCATTGTTGAAGAGAGCCATGTCCATCAGAATTGATCATCATATAGTCTTGTTGTTGCCGTGAATAATGATCTCCTGGTTCTGCTCACTTCACTCAGCATCAGTTCATGTAGATCTCTCCAGGCCTCTCTGAAATCATCCTGCTGGTCGTTTCTTACAGAACGATAATATTCCATAACATTCATATACCATAATTTATTCAGCCACTCTCCAATTGATGGGCCTCCATTCAGCTTCCAGTTTCTAGCCACTACAAAAAGGGCTGCCACAAACATTTTTTGCACATGTGGGTCCCTTTCCTTCCTTTAAGATCTCTTTGGGATACAGACCCAATAGAAACACTGCTGGGTCAAAGGGTATGCACAGTTTGATAACTTTTTGAGCATAGCTCCAAATTGCTCTCCAGAATGGTTGAATCCATTCACAGTTCTACCAACAATGCATCAGTGTCCCAGTTTTCCCACATGTCCTCCCAACACCCGTCACTATCTTTTCCTGTCAATTTAGCTAATCTGACAGGTGTGTAGTGGTACCTCAGAGTTGTCTTAATTTGCATTTCTTTGGTGATTTGGAGCACCTTTTCATATGAGTAGAAATAGTTTTAATTTCATCATCTGAAAATTGTCTGCTCATATCCTTTGGCCATTTATCAACTGGATAATGGCTTGAATTCTTATAAATATGAGACAATTCTCTATATATTTTAGAAATGAGGCCTTTATCAGAACCCTTAAATGTAAAGATGATTTCCCAATTTATTGCTTCCCTCCTAATCTTGTCTGCATTAATTTTGTTTGTGCAAGAACTTTTTAACTTAATATAGTCAAAATTATCTATCTGGTGTTCAATTAAGAGTTCCAGTTCGTCTTTGGACATAAATTTATTCCATCTCCACAGGTCTGAGAGGTAAACTATCCTATGTTCCTCTAATTTGCTTACAATATCACTCTTTATATCCAAATCATGAACCCATTTAGATCTTATCTTGGTATGTGCTATTAGGTGTGGATCAAGCCCTAATTTCTTCCACACTAGTTTCCAATTTTCCCAGCAGTTTTTGTCAAATGGTGAGTACTTATCCCAAAAGTTGGGGTCTTTGGGTTTATCAAACACTAAATTGCTATAGTTATTGCCTAGTTTCTAGTTTAATTCTTAAGGCATGGCTTTGTAGATGGCAATAAAAATGCTATTTTATCAACAGCAAATGAAGATCCATAAAAAATAAATGATTTAAATTTTTTATAGAATTTAAAATCTTAAAAAAATAAAAACAAGGGTTAGCTAGGTGGCTCAGTGGATAGAGCACCAGCCTTGAAGTCAAGAGGACCTAAGTTCAAATCTCACCTCAGACACTTAACACTACCTAGCTGTGTGACCTTGGGCAAGTAACTTAACCCCAATTATCTCAGCAAAAATAAACAAAAATAAATTTAAATAAATTTAAAAATTAAAAAAAAATTCATATCCTTTAGAAAATCCTCTTTAAAGAATATAATTAAATTTGTAGGGGTAAAAATTTATTTTAATACTGGGAAACTACTTGATAGAAAGATTCCTTTCATCAATTAAACCAGAATTCACTCTATAGATATGACATGATGTATGAGTCCTGGGCAATTAAGTGAGAAGCATAGAACTTAGATAACTGCTTAGCAAAAATGACAAAATGAGATGTTCTCTGAAGATGACATTTTCATCCTTGATTCTATTATTAGTTTATGAGTCATCTTTCTCAGTTTTTCGTCATGACATCCATGTCTCATTCCAAGTCATTGACAAAAAAATGATAATCAGCATAGGGACAAGCATGGATCCCAGAGACATCTCACTTATGAATTCTTTGCAACTTGATTCTTTGGCCATTTGTCTAGTCTGGAATACCAGCTATATGTCTGTTCTCATTTGTTTTCTGAACAAATTTATAACTGTTCTTTTCTTAATACTAGAACTTTATCCTTATAAAATATTTTTGAGGGGGCATCTAGGTGGTGCAGTGGATAGAGCACTGAAGTCAGGAGGACCTGAGTTCAAATATGATCTCAAGACACTTAACACTTCCTAGTTTGTGACCCTGGGCAAGTCATTTAACCCCAATTGCCTCAGGGGAAAAATGTTCTTGAAAAAAGCCAGCACTCAAATATGTTTAATATGTACTTTATTATAAACAATCATTAAGTAAATATATCTACATTAAAACACACTAAAAGCAATAAAGGGCTTGTTTGCTTCCTTTTGTAGTTTTACTTTGGAAAATTAAGTATCTTAACATTCATTCAGAGGTTAGCATTTGAAGAATGTGCCAAGGAGTTGAAATGTACTGAGACACAAAGCAAAGGAACAGAAGTACAATCAGCAAGTAACTAGAAGAAAAGCTATTCAAATATACTTCATAGCACTAGAATATCTCCATAGAACAGACTAGGTCAAACCTTGCCAACAGTTCTTGGCAAAGCACTCAGCAGGACCAGGTCCACACCTATTTGAATAAACTGAGTCAGAGGAAGAACACTTTGCTAAAAAAAAACAACAAAATAGCAGAAAATATAAGAGTACAGCATAGAAGCAGGGCCAATGTTAATTGGAACTGGTATTTATGGAAGAGGTGAGCACAAGGTTTTATCTTCTCAAGATGGTGCTTTTTGACTGTGTCTTTGGTCACCAGTTCTCTCATTGCCTTGATTCCAAGTTTCAACTTCCTTAGAAACCTGTAAAACACAAGGAAGCTTGTCTAGTGAAAAAGCACTTCAATTTGAGTAGTCAAGATGATTGCTTTAAATTTGCCTCTAGGTTGTATGAATGTAAGACATCAAACACTACTGTTATTGAAAAAGATGGAAAGGCATCAAATGTATAGAAAATGTAGAGTCCTCCCCAACTTGGATTCTTTGTTTAAGAAGGGATATTGAGAGCTCCATTTTTTGTGGCTATCTTTCAATTCAATTCAATAAGTTGGCAGAGGTGGGGAAGTGGATAGAAAACAGGTTTTGGTGTCAGGTACATTAGAGTTCAAATCATGAATCTGATATATGCTGACTGGGCCACTTTACAAGTCACTTAACTTCTTTTGACCTCATTTTTCTTATCTGTAAAATAGGGATAATAGTAGCAACTACTTCATAGAGTTATTGTGAGTTTCCAGTGATATAATACATACATAAAGCACTTTGCAAACCTTAAAAGATAGAAACTGAAACCACTGATATAAGGAACTCCTAGGTAAGCAATCTTTCTCTGTCACTGCAGATCAGCACCTTCTCTTCAACTTACTGTCTTAAAGAGTTGTCTAGAACTAAGATGCTTGTATGACTTGCCCAGTGCCTCACTGCCAATAGAGATCAGGGGCAAGATTTGAACTTAAGTTTTTCCCACTCCAAGATCAGTTGTCCAACCAGTATGATCAATCTATAAATACTAGACATTCACCCCTACAAAACCTTGTGTTCTAATTTTTCCCCTTCCTTCCCCCCCCTCCCCAAGTTGGCAAGTGATCCAATATATATTAAACATATACAGTTCCTCTCTATATATTTCCACAAATATTCTGCACAAGGAAAATCAGATCAAAAAGGAAAAAAATGAGAAAGAAAACAAAATGCAAGCAAACAACAACAAAAAGAATGAAAATACTAAATTGTGGTCCACATTCAGTTCCCACTGTTCTCTTTCTGGGTGCAGATAGCTTTCTTCATCAGTTCATTGGAACTGGGCATCTTCTTTTCAATGTATAGTCTTAGAAAGATGCCCAACTCTTTTTTTTTCCTGAGGCAATTAGGGTTAAATGACTTGCCCAGGGTCACACAACTAGGAAGTGTTAAGTATCTGAGACCAAATTTGAACTCAAGCCCTCCTGACGTCTGGGCTGTTGCTCTATCCACTGCACCACTTAGCTGCACCCCCTGTGCTCCACTCTTTTCAACAATAAGATGATTCAGACCAATTCCAATAGACTTATGATCGACAGAGCCATCTGCATCCAGAGAGAGGACTATGGGGAGTGAATATGGATCACAGCATAGTATTTTCATCTTTTTTGTTGTTTGCTTGCTTTTTTTCTCATTCTTTTTTCCTTTCTGATTTGAATTTTCTTGTGTAGCACAATAAATGTGGAAATGTGTATATATATAAACATATAAAATATGTTTAACCTATATTGGATTACTTGCCATCTAGGGAAAGAGGTAGGGGGAAGGGAGGGAGAAAAAGTTGGAACAAAAGGTCCTGAAAGAGTGAATGTTGAAAACTATCTTTGCATATATTTTGAAAATAAAAGCTATTGTTTTAAAAAATGCCCAAGACACTGCAATATTGAGATCTGTCCACAGTTATACATCTGATAGTGTCAAAGAACCTGAACCTAAATCTTTTTGATTTTAAGGTCATGAATTTGTCTCCCCACTGTTTCACCCTAATTCTCAGAAATACTTAAAAGCTATGGGAATAGGTCTGCTTTTCTTCAACCATTTAGCAATAACTTAATAATAGTATCCAATAAATAAGAATAGATGATAGTTTAATAGTTTCCACTTGGGGTTCCTAGACTTACTTTTATCTTTGGCTGTTTTTCTGAGTTTTTTGTTGACTTTGGCTTCATTGCCTTTGTTGTTATTGAGCTGTTGATAGCATTTCTATGGGCTATTCTCCTTTGTAACTTGATACCTAGGGACATACATAATGACATAATTAATACATCTAAATCTGTACATCAAAAACTTGGGACCATATTGATGTGGATGCTGCCTCCATTGACACAGAAATATTTCCACACCTGAGGAAACAGTTTCATGAATGATGATAGCTTAAATACTCATTACTCAGTTGCCAGTCCTTTAAACCTAAGCTGGTCCTACATTAGGCTCAAAATCTTTCTAATAGTTGCATCTGCCAGTTGTCTCTTTTGGTGTAGGCTTAAATAATCCAGGCTAATTTCTATGCCATGAGGAGGTATGAGTATAGAGCTCTTTTACAGGCCTATATAGTACTTAATACTACCAGAAAGGGACTACCTCACTCATCAAGATTGTTTTATTTCCATTTTCAGTAGCTCTGATAAATAATTTTTCTCTGGTACACAGAATGGGAGAAACAGGTAATCTTTGTGAATATGACTCCCATAAATCAACTAGGGTTAGTTAACAAAAACCTAATTGCCTACAAACTTACTCTACTTCATAAAACTATTATTACCCTATTTTTCTTTTCTAATAAAGCAAAATATGGAGCTAAATCCCCATATTTAGCAAAATATTTATATCAACACTTTTTGTGGTAACAAAGAATGTCCATTGATTGGGGAATGTCTAATCCTATTGGAATAGATGAATATAATGGTATATTACTGCATTGTAAGAAGTGACAAACATAATAAATTCAGTGAAAGAAGACATATGAACTAATGCAAAATGGAATAAACAGAACTAGGAAAATATACATAATTAGTACAACAATGTAGATGGAAAGGACAAAACAATTGAAACTAGATGATATGAAATGTTAATGCCCAAACATTGACAAAAGATAGGAGAAGGCATTTCTTCCTGTTTCTTTGAAAAGGTGAGGGAGGGAGGGGGCAGCTAGGTGACGATAGAGCACCAGCCCTGAATTCAGGAGGACCTGAGTTCAAATCTGGTCTCAGACACTTAATACTTCCTAGCTGTGTGACCTTGGGCAAGTCACTTAACTCCAATTGCCTCAGCAAATAAGTAAATAAATAAATGAAAAGGTGAGGGATAAGAGACTTCCACATGTAAGGTCAGATTTTTTTAATATGTTAATTTCTTTTCATTCTTTTTTACTCTTTGTTCAAAGGAGTGGGTTTTTAGAAGGGAGAGACATTGTGAAATATAGATGATATAAAAACAAAAAGTAGTCAATAAATCCCTTCCTGGCTACAACTCCACAGAAGATGCCCCTGATGGGTTACGTTCATCACTAATAATCTTATCACCATGCTCAACTCAAGCCTTGATTAACTGCTTTGGACTCCTCTTTCCTCTGTTTGGAGACCTAGAAGGTGAACTACCAAACTTTTCTCACTATTTTTTTTTTTATACAGAGTGGTAACTAGGCTTTTCAGCTCACTTTACTCTGCATCTACTGCTCTCCCTGTTTTCAACTCCAAATAACAAAATGCCCCTACACTAAATACCTCCTATTTCCCCATTCACCCAATGTTTTCTTCACTCCTTTTGTGTGTTGTATCCCTGTATTAAATGGAAAACTCCCTGAGAGCAGAGACCATCTTTTTATTAATTGTATCTCTAGCACTTAGGAGAGTGCTTGACTCTTTGTGGGTACTTAATAAATGTTTATTGAATATCAATAAAATAAAATAAATATCAAATAAAAAATTTAAAAATCAATAAAATTGATTTTTTAAATTGAGAGTGTTGAAAATAAATAAGCTTACTTTGCTTCTGAGAATGTTCTACTGCCTTGGAAGCTGTCAGCATGGCAAAAGGATGTGAGGAAAGATGAATATTTTGGGCTGGAGGAACCTGGAAGAAAAACAGTACAACTTTAAAATGATGAATATATTTGTGTCTTGAAGAGAAGTTGCTCCTTTGCTTTGACTTATTTAATCAATCAATAAATAAGTATTTATTAAGAGTTTACCATGTGCTCTCTTCAACAATGAGACGTTTCAAACCAGTTCCAATTGTTCAGTGAAGAAAGCTATATACACCCAGAGAGAAGGATATGAAATGTGGACCACAATATAACATTTTCATGCTCTCTATTGATGTTTGCTTGCATTATGTTTCCCTTTTCAGATTTTTTTTCTTGTAGATCCAACTTTTCTTGCACAGCAAGATAAATGTAAAAATATGTATACACATATTAGATTTGTCAAGTATTTTAACATAATTAACATGTAGTGGACTTCCTGCCATCTAGGGTAGGGATGGGGATTACGGGGGGAAATTTGTAACAGAAAGTTTTGTAAGGGTCAATGTTGAAAAATTACCCATACAAATGTTTTGCAAATAAAAAAGCTTTTAAAAAAATAAAATAAAACAAGATTTCACCATGTGCCAGATACTGTGTTAGGCACTAGGGATACAACCACAAAGAATGAAACAATTTTTGCTTGTTATTCAATCACTCTCTTAGTTATTAGATATAACTAATGCTCCATTTTATATACTACATTTTATATTTCAACTTAAACTTCATTCCTGTTGAGCTAAGTCCTATTCCTCATCAAGTCTACTTTAATATGCTTGTCTCTCTTCTCCTCCGACCCCTTAAGGCCACTAGAATTTCTATTTTATACTTAACAAACTCCCCTGTCTGAATCCTTGAATAGTTCAATCCTTCCTAACAAAAGCTTGTTTTTTTTTCAGTGGGCATGCCATATTCCTTACAACCTTCTCCATTGGTTTTCTCTCCTGGAACTTCCTGACTTGCATCCTCAGGAAAAGTTGCCATATTCTTTCCAACCCATTGCTACTTCCAGACCATTCCTTTATTACAGGGGTGGGTGACATCCAGCCTTTGGAGCATATAAAGCTCATGAAATCATCTGCCAAGGCAGTCACAGGCATTGGTGAGCTGAAAACTAGGTATAACAAACTCCCACTGTTTGGGTTCTATAAATTGATAATTTGGTATGGCCCAAGAATAATGTTATAAATATCCAAATGGCCCTTAGCAGAAAAAAAGGTCCCATACCTGCTTTATTGCCTCTAAAGTTGATGTAATTCATTTATTTCCAGTTCTTCTGGGTGTTACCTTTCAACCTCCAAGTCAGTTTCCCAATTTATAAACTTATCCTTATCCATAAGACTAATCATGTTACATTTCCTTTCAAAATCCTTCAATAGCTCCCCATTATCTAACAAATAAAGTTCTTATTCCTTTGGCAGGGCATTCAAGAGAGTCCACATTCTGGCACTGAACTATTTACCCTACCCTCAAATGCAGCTTGTATTTTTTCCACATCTGTGTTTTTGCTTGTGTTTTTTTTTTTTATTACTATAAAGACCTCTTTTCCCTCCACACTTTAAGTTGTAATTTCTGTTCAATTTTAGAGCTCAAACTCAAAGAGCATCTTCCCTGATCCCCAGTGATTGGATATTTATAGGAAATATTCACCTCTCTTACAGCTTTGTGTATTATTTGGAATTGCATTAATTTATGTGCCAGCTTCCTCCTTTAGTCTGTAATTTCAATCCAAGGAGTAACCCCGGATTGAATATAAATATATATGTACATATGTATATGTACATATATATGAATATATGAATATAAAACACAATATAAACAATGCCTTTTATTTAGAGTGCTGTGCACCAAATAAGAACTGAATAAATGTTTTCAAATTGAATTGAAATACTTTTCTAAGTCTGTGATTTCACTGAGTTTGGTGTTCCCCTCATTTTGAAGATTGTAACCTTTTAGTGGACTGTCTTCTATTAAATTGTTAGGACCAAAACTAATTATCTGGGAGCCAATGTTTAGGGGCTGAGCCTCAAAATGAATGTAGGCTGGAGGTCAAATACACAGTCTGTCAACGTCTTTATTTAAAGCCTTTCCAGTTTGGAAAACTTTTCCAGCACTTGCATTTTGTTGTTATAATCTTAGAAAACTCAGGACTGCATCTTTGTCACAAGCAAAATAGGGATAAAACTTTTGTAGAAAGCTGTATTTTTAAAAATTTTGCCTTATAATTTTTCTTTATCATTTATATCACCTTTTTATATAGGTTTTATTCCACTTTAGCTTATGACAGCTTTAGCAGGGTCTTGTCTCATCCTACCAGTGAGAAGGAGGTTAATTGCCAAAATGAAAATGATTAATGGCTGAAAAAGTTGAAGTATATTTTTGACAGACAATTTTCCTGCCTTCTCAATGTCAGGTTTAGTCTCTATATTCACAGCATAGATCCTCTGACTCCAAATCTAGATTTCTTTCTGCTGCACCATCCAAGGACAATAGAGAGGAAAAAAAAATAATTTAAATTCCTAGTCAAGTGCTTGCTCAGCTCCGTTCTTGGCAACATAAGCAAACACCTAATCTTATACCTCCTATATATATAGTAATTTATCTTATAATGCCTTGTGCAGAAGTCTACACAGTAAGCCTTAAAGGTCAGAGACTATCTTGGGAAGAGTTAGAAGTTGTCATGAATTTTAATCCATAGGCAGACTTATTTCCCCCCATATCTGGGCAAGAATTGATCAGTTAACTTTCATTTGGAATGATGGATGATGTTTTGCTATTTCTCCCATAGCCTATCTTGTTACAAATGATGGTTTCCACAGCCTCATATCACAAGATCATAGATTTTGAGCTAAAGCAATTTTAGAAGTCTTCTAGCCCATATCCCGCCACCCATTTTGCAGATGAGAAAACTAATGCTCAGAGAGACTTGATAGTCAATTTGTTCAAGGTCATATAGGTAGTGAGTTGCAGAATTAGGATTTAAACCTAGATTCTGACTTCATCAACTATATTTTCTTCTGTTCCCCCTTCAGTTTTCTCCCTGTTTCCTTCCTTGTCTTTTATGCATACACACACACATATATATACATACACACAAAACATATGTGTGTACATCTATGTATGTGTATATATATGTATATATGTATAACTATAGAATTCTATTTTGTGTACTTTAATAATCATTAATACATAATTACTCATATTTAATTTTAATTGAAATTAATGGTTAATTATTAAATTCCCAATTACTGCAGCTGATGGTTAATTATGTTAATTATTCTATGCTTGATGACAGTGGAAATTGCAGGCTTCCTCAGAGGACACAAAACAGAGACTCAAGGCCGACAATGTGAAATGTTTGAACTTAATGAGACTAGATTATAAAGCAACTGGTTTCCAGCTGCTCCTGCCTATCCTTTAATAAATGTTTGGTCTTAAAACCATAAATCTTTTTCATATTTTAATTTCCCATATCTTGTTATTCAAATTCAAGTAATGACTTGCTGGTACCTAAAACTAAAAGGTAATGCAATTCAACATTTACTGAGTATCTTCTACATGTTTGCATTGCGCTAGGTTATTTGTGGGATATAAAGAAAAAAATCTGCATTCTACCCATAGATAGAATTATGTATAATTCTATTATATATAAGATAGTCACTAATATAAAACTTTGTTATTGGCAATCAGCAGTGTAAGGCAAGATAAAAATTGGGTAGGCTTTCATTTTTGTTTCTGTTCTTTTGTATAGCTAAACTGGAATTTTTGCTGTCCATGGTATTGAGAGCAAACTAAGTCCACTAGCTTGATTCTAACTTCTGAACCATTAAGCCTATTTTTCAGAAAATTAGGGTGAACCCAAATAAATACTTGTTGTTTGACTGAAAATCATCTCAGTGATCCATCCAATTCCTTCAGACTAAGCTACTGATAAATTGCTGGTCTTTATCAATGGAGAAAGTTTACACATTAGAATATTCCAATGTTGATGAAATCAGACGTTTAGCTCACCTTCTGCCCCCACCCAAGCATCTATCACAGTTTATATATTCATACTTAAAAAAATCTTGACAACAAATTCCTAGGTACCTTAAAAATTATAATGTCTCCAGTGTTCATTTTTTCAGCATATATTCTGCTGAATATATACCTTGCTGCCTCTTACATTAAGAGTCACTTACATATCCTCCCAGAATATATGAATAAAGTTTAAAGTCTAAATGTGACAGTTCTATTCTCATCACTGTTCCATTTCATGTTTATTACTTCCTTTTGGTTTCCTCGTCATATGCTCTCAGAATCAACCAACAAATTTAGATTTGATGTCAAGTCCCTTACAAATTTGTTTTCCTTTCAATTGCTTTTACTGTTTTTTTTATGCAGTGACATTTCTCATAATCTTCCATCTTTCTTCTCCATATTGTTTTGTTAATATGTAGTCTATGTTACCTTGGCTGCCACATGTTAACACTTGCCAACTAAGATAGTTTAACCTGACAACCTCTCTGAAATTGGAACTATTTTGCCTCAGGAAACTTCTTTAAGAAATAGTAATATAGTCAACATCTTTTTCTTTTTCTTTTTTATTTCTCATTTTTTTCCTAGGCTTGACAGCATGTCATGTTGGATGTCCTATGAAAACATTCAGTGCTGTTGTCCCATTTTTTTTTTATTCTAGTTATGTAGGGATTCCCTTTTCTTCCAATTTGATACAAAGATTTTGAATATGGGACAACAGAAAGATTTTAAACAGGATCAAGGTGGGGTAAAGGCTGAAGAAAGTGTTGTGCCACAGTTCCATGTCTCAGTTTCCCTCAATTGTTTTGTCTCAGTTTCCCTTAATTGTTCTGCCTCGGTAGCTATACCCCCCTCTGACTATTTAGAGATAATTGGGCTGCAGAGTAATGGCTACTGGCATTCCAAAGAGTCAGAAATACCTAGACATAGCCCTTATCTTTTGACTTCAGACTCAGTGGCTCTTAGCTTCTTCCCAAACTTATCAGAATTTATGATCCTTCCTCTATACTCCCAACTTGTCAGAACTGAATTTATAATCCTTTCCTGGAACTCCAATCCCCCCACACCTACCTCTCCTTCTGCCTCTTGAGCTCTTTGTTCCCTTGAGTGCTGGAGCTCTATAAGAATCATTGGAGCAAACTCAATAACTGCTGGATACTTTTAGATCCAGACAGCTGGCTAATGGCTGCCAGTCTAACTCTCTGAGACTGAGTGCTTTGAGACAAGAGTCCCATTCAGTCCCACCCACAGCTATGGATTCTAAACTCTCTATTAATATCAATAAAATATTAATAGTCTCCAATCTGTAGTACTGCCTCAGTTTCTCCCAGAGCATTAAAAAAGAAAGGTCTGCTAGAAGGAGAATTTGGCATTCTAGATTCATTCTAATTTTTTTCCTTCTTTATCTAGTATTCTCAATCTCACCTCCCTCTTTAGTTCTTGCTTCCCTTCTTATTTCTGTTTTATTCCCCTCAACTATCAGTTTCATTCTTGCTACCTTAAATAACAATGATATGTAGCTTTAATAGGAATATATTTCCCATAGTTCTTAAATTTTAAAGTGAATGAGCAGTTTAGCTTTACCTTCACCTTCTTTTCTCAAATAAACCTAAAATATATCTATTGCATTTATTTTTATCACTTATTTGAAGTTCTCAGTTGCTCTTTCTTTTTTCTTTCTTTCTTTCTTTTTTTTTTTTTTAATTCTGTGGACCAGTAACCAGTAAAAATTAAGGAAGAAACCCAATTGGGTCTCAATACTATTACTGATACTGAGAATTGTATTAATGCTATAGTTACACTAGATGGCAGTAAAGATTAACAATAGGGGCCATAAAGGTTATCCTGTACCTCCTACCGGTATTGATCAAATAAGATGATATTTATAAAGTACTTTGCAAATCTTAAATTACTATGCAAATACTAGCTATATTGTATTCTAAATAATGCTTTTGAATTATTTAGAAGAGTATAATTAAGGTTCAGTGAGGGATAGAGTACAATGGGATACAATGTTCTGCTACCTAAACTAGAGTGCCAATCAACAAAATATGCAAATTATCCATGTTGGAGTTCTCTGCCCTCTGCTAGATTATGTTTTAAATTCCCCAAAATCTAAGGAGTGAGAATATCTGGTAGTTTGCCACTGATTTTTACTGGATTTCAATGGTTGGGAAACATTGTTCTAAAAAAATAATTAATCTTTTACTTTCTCTAGCATTTCAAGATTTATAGCACATTCTTCACAAGCTACCTTATCTGGTACATACCTGGTACATCATAGGCAAAGAGGGGTTTCCTAGATACATACTCAAATGTACTTTGACACTGCCACTTACTATCTGTGTATCACTTGCTTAATTTTTCTAGGACTCAGTTTCCTTATTTGTAAGTTAGCAGAATAGACTGAGCCGTAAGTTCCCTTCTAGGTTTAAAATCCCATGTTTCAGTCATTGCCCTTTAGCAGTTGGCTGGGTGACACTTTATTAAAAAAAAAACAAAACCCTCTCAGTTGTTCATACATGTATAGGAGGTGGCTAATGATAAAGGGCTAGATCCAGAGCCCAAGAAGATCTGACTGAGATCAAATCCAGCCTCAGACACTAGCTTTATGACTGTTGGTGGATCATTTCACTTTTTTTTTTTTTTTGCTAAGATAAGTGACTTGCCCAGGGTCACACAGTTAGGAAGTGTTAAGTGTCTGAAGCCAGATTTGAACTTAGGTCCTCCTGATTTCAAGGCTGGTGCTCTAACCACTGCACCACTTAGCTGCCCTGATCACTTCACTTTTATCTGCCTCAATTTCCTCATCTATAAAATGGGAAATGAAAAATGGCACTAACCTCACAGGATTGTTGTAAAGATAGGATGAGATAATATTTGTAAAGTGCTTCATAAACTTTGAAGAGTTATACAAATATCAACTATTTTATTACATAAAATCTAAGCAAAAACACAGTGGAATTGTCTTTTTTTAAAATAAAAATATTTCCTATATGTAAAAGTATTATAATAAATCTCTAATAAATCCTTTAAGAGATAATGGCCATTTAAAGCTTAAATAAATGAGAAATTTCAAATGAAAAATTCTTTTAATTTTTCATATGGTTTTTCATTTTTCATAAAAAGTACAACACTTAGTCATTGCTTAATCTAATGAGTAAATGCATTTTCTGAGAAATGGTTTCTGAGATGTTGGGCTCTAGTCAATCAATCAATAAAAAAAAGAACCTACTGTGTGTCAGCTACTGTACTAAGTCCTGGGGATATCAAAATGGCAAGAAATAGCCCCTCAAGGAGTTTACAATCCATGGGGGAATTATCATTACCTAATGTTCATCTTTTCATCCATTGTAAAAATTTGTTCTATAACATTCTTGATAGCTGATTTTCCAAAAGCTATTTAAATATTTCCAATGGGAAGGAGCTGACTAGTTTTCAAGGAAGGGTCTCTCATAAGATCATAGAATCATAGCTTTACAATCCAAAAGGATTTCAGAGATCATTTAAGTCTAACCCATTAATGAATCAATTAAGGCTTAGAGAAATTAAGTCAATTGCCCAATATCACATAGCTAGTAAATTAGAAGAGCCAGAATTCAGATTCCCTCCAAACTAAGGAAACTTTTTACTGAATCACAGATATTAAGGAGAAATATGCCCAATTAACTTACATTTATTCATCTTAGTTCTTTCTTCTGGAACTATATAAAGTAAGTCTATTCCATTTATCCACATCATAGGCCTTCAGATATTTGAAGATATCTGTCATCTCTGCTCTTGTTCTTCATTCCAGCCTAAACATCTCAGCTCCAGAGTTTTCAGAATTATCACTATGCTCATTACAATCTTCAGGATACCTGTTTCTTTGAAAATGTCTCACCAAAATAGGTTTCTCAGAGCAGCTAAATGGCACAGTGAATAGGGCACCTGCCCTGGAGTCAGAAGGACTTGAATTCAAATATGACCTCAGACATTTAACACTTACTAGCTGTGGGACCCTAAACAAGTTACTTAAACAAATATCTTGCCAGAAGAGGAAGGAAGGAAGGACTGAAGGAAGGACTGAAGGAAGGAAGGAAAGAAGGAAGGAAGGAAGGAAGGAAGGAAGGAAGGAAGGAAGGAAGGAAGGAAGGAAGGAAGGAAAGAAGGAAGGGAGGAAGGAAGGAAGAGAGGGAGGAAGGAAAAGAAGGAAAGAGGAAGAAAGGAAGGAAGGAGAAAAGAGGGGAGGGAGGGAAGGAGGAAGGAAGGAAGGAAGGAAGAAAGAAAGGAAAGAAGGAAGGAAAGAAAGGAAAGAAGGAAGAAAGGAAGGAAGGAACAGATAAAGAACTCAGTGCTGTACTGGTGAGTATGAAGTATTAAAAAAAAAACTTGTTATTTAGTCATTTCAGTTATGTTTGACTTATAGACAGTTTTGGCCATGTCCCTCCTCTACTCAGTTGGCTTCGGTGTTTAAAGTCCTTCAAACCTTGATTCCAAAATGGCTTTCCAGGTTTATTTTATATGATTCCCCTTCACTTACTCTGTGGTACGGTCAAACTGGCTTTCTTCCTATTCCTCATACATGACACTCTATCACCTATTTGAGCCTCTATTTAGTCTGTTTTTCATATGTGGGATAAACGTCCTCCTTTCCTCCTCTTAGACTATTGCCTCTATCCAACTATATCTTTGTAATTCTAATAAGCAGTTTTCCAACATTTCAAATGAATGATTAGAAAGTATATTCAATTGATCAATACCATTTATAAAGCATTTAATAAGAGTTTTTCATTTGTTACCCTTCATCCTCATTATGCAACTAGCCTACATAATTTTCCACTAATACTTTTTTTTTGAAGATGGCTTTTAGACAGGGATATGATGGTAAATGTTTAACAACAGGCTCTCTGGAGGGGGGAAAATATACTTGTGACACTTTTAGTTCTGCATTATTCACATTTCGATATCAACTTCTTAAGTCTGGGCAGTCAACAAAATAAAAAATCAAGGGGTAGCTAGATAGAACAGTGGATAAGAGCACCAGTTTTGAAGCTTTGTACTAAGTTTTGTATATTATTTATAATGCTGAGTGATGGTTCAGCATGGAAAAAGAAAACATATTCTGACCGTGGCCTCCCAGAAGACATTTGTCAAATCATTAAGTATGATGCTGGAAGTAATATGATTAAATAAAAGTGAGAGGTCTAGCATTTATTTCATCTCTCTTTCTGATCCCCATTTCCTTATTCTCCCCAACCAATTTCCTAGCTCAAGTGTAGCCTGTCATTTAAATTCAAATGAACATTGAAGGCTTGGCAATGATTTTCGTGAGAAATATACTGAACCAAATTTCAGGGTACTTCTCCCAACTTAATGTTTTGCTCCACTGGACTATTATAAATGAATGAACAACAGTCCAATAGAAAGAATGTCTAATTCAATGGAAAGAACATTGGGACTGGAGTCAAAGAATAAAGAACCTTGCTTCAATTCTTGTTTCTGTGAGATCCTGGAAAAATTATTTTACTTCTCATCAGGGTTTCAGTTTTTTCTTCTCTAGAAAAATGAGATTTCACTAAGAGAACTCTAAGTCTCTTTTATCTCTGCAACTATGATGCTATGACTACTAGCTACTTAACAAGATAGTTGTACTGTGTCCCATCTTTCATGATTGAAATGCATCTTCCTCAGCCTCAGCTATTGGAATTTTCTTTCTTCCTAGTCCTTAGGAATCCCCTTTCACCATGAGACTTCTTTTGAACATCATCCCTCCTGTATCTCTCTTGCTCACTATTAACGAAAGCTCTTTCTACTTCCTTAGACATATTTGTCAGGCTCTCACTTTGTCCTTGCTACATTCCACTTTTTACCATGCAAGTCTTGTCTATCCTTTCTCTATATCTCCTTAAATTGTAAGCTGCTTGTTTTTCATCTTTGTACATCTAATGCTTAACACTGTACCTTGTACATAGTAGAGAGTGATTAAATACTTGTTGAATTAAATTTAATTTCTCTCATTCCATTTATTGACTCTTATCTTCATATCCTTCTATATCTTTCTATTTCTTTCTTTCAAATTCCTTTTTTCTTTTTCCTCTCCAGTTCATATGCACATGGAAGCAAATAGGTTTTTAACTTCTAAATATTACTTGGAATTTCATAAATTTTAGGTTTAAAGTCTGTTCGAGGTGGAAAGGTAACTTAAAATCTTCTAGATTGGTTGATCTTAAAGTTTGATCTGAGAACATCTTACCCTTTGAGGAAGTCTGTGAGTTCAAAACTATTTTCATAATATTGCTAAAATGTTTAATCTCTAATAAAATAGCCATAGATAGATGTTACCCACATAAAAAGCTCTTTGGGATTCTCAATAATTTTAAGAATGTAAAGGGATTCTGAGACCAAAACATTTGAGAACTGCTGATCTAGGTTAACCTCCTCATTTAAGAGACCAGGAATCTAGGACCTAGAAATATTTAGTTCTTTGTTTAGATAATATAGCTGGTGAATGGCAGAACTGGTATTAGAACCCAGGTTTTCCCCTCTGTTCTCCTATTCTATTGCTGATTTCAAAGCTCTCAGCAGAGATATGTCCTACCATTCACAAAATCATTTTAAATAAGTGACCATCCCATGAGATATTGGGATTCCATTTCAGTGTCTCTAGTATTCTAAATTTCACAACATGGTGAAAGGTAGAGGATAAGCTGATTCTATACTCACAGGGTTGTAAATAAAGAATTAAGACAATTATCTAATAACTCAAAAAAAATTTTACACAAACACATTGCTCAATTGTTTGGATAGTTCAGAGAAACTTTAACAGTTTAACAGTTATTTGAATAATTGTCTCAATTTTCCACAATTCATCACTCAATTAACAAGCATTTATTAAATACCTACTGTATATTAGGCACTGTGCTAGACAGTAAGCATGCAAAGGCAATAATGAAACAATCCCTGTACTCAAGAAACTTTGACTCCATCAGATAGGGGGAGCAACATGTTCATGTATAAGTTAATAAAAAATATTTTCAAGAAAATCCAAGTATAGAGCTGGAGAGTATGCAGCATTTAATTTATCAAAGCATTCATATCTGTGATGTCAAATTTTTTTTCACAATAATCCTAAAAGAAAAGTTAATTAATTTGTGCAGTTATATAGCAAAGAGAATTTAATCTGGTTCTCCCAGACATTTATCTAATATTCTTTGCACTGTACTATAGAACTCCATATATTACATGCAAGGGAGTGTCAAGGAAATTTCAAAAATTTCATTTAAGAAATTTTTATTGACCCAATAATGTTTTTGGCTTTTTAAAAATGTGCTTTGACCAAATGTTATTAATTTATATATTTGCCTTGTAATGCAATTTTATTTATTGAAAATAAAGGTAAAATGATGAGGAGTGGGGGAAACGTGAGAGGCACAGGGTTACAAAGAAACAAAGAAAAGAGGCTACTAGAGCATTTTCTTTTTAATGCACAGAAAAGAACAAAAAATAATCACAGCTTTGAAAATTATATGCTGAATTTATCACTTTCTTAAAAAGAAAATCAAAATGCACATGTGGAGATTTTTGGTTTATATGAAGCTTTCTTTATTCTACTATATATAAGGAAATGTTCATTTTGTCTGGCGTCTATTAAGTTCAGAATAAAAATTTTTTTAAAGAAAGGATAGGCAATTTGTTAATGACTTACCTTCTTAGCACCAGGCCAGTTCTTTGCAGAGGGGCGATTACTATAAATTTCAAAAATTTCTTCAATTGGGAGACTATTCTGTTAAATAAATTCATATGTCAAGTTTGTATGCATCTCAAAAAACAGATATCATGTCCCTAATTAATATCAAGAATCTTTTATGTTTCTTAATCATATGGTTTATGTTATTTCACAATGTCACTACAACTGTGATGTTTTTTACACTTTACTTTTCAAATAGATGTTGCTAAAGTGCCCTATTAATAATACTTAAACAGGTTTTTAATAGGAAAACAGAATTTAGAATCACTGAATCATGAGATTAAATTAGTAAAAGATCTTGGAGATAATCTAATCCAATTCCTATCCATCAAGTCCCCCTCTCTGCCAACCCACCCGCCTTTCCTCTCCAATTGTGGATAATGAAACTGAGATCAGAAAGGTTAGCTGATTTTCAAAAGATTATTTAGCTACAGGAGGGTCTGGATTTGAATCCAAGTCATAAAGCCTCCCCAATACAATGCTCTTTGTATTACACAAAATTCTTTAACTTTGCTTTTAAAAGTGTTGTGTGTGTGTGTGTGTGTGTGTGTGTGTGTGTGTTTTTGTGTGTGTGTGTGTGTAAGTCAGAAACATTCCACAAACAATAGGGGTAAACATTTCATAAAATTTCATTTCTTCAATGACCAACAGGTGGATTT